>JAQFZO010000220.1:0-31704 GCA_034695885.1 Geophilus flavus
GAATAAACTACGTATAGATGATATAATTTGCCGAAAAGCTCTTATACTCGAGCCAAAATCACAGAAATGGCCATAAAGTTGATCTTAAAAGCGAATTTCTCCTTTATCCGGAGTTCTTTAAAACGGACTTTAATTGCAAGTAAATCAAGAGAGAAAAAATAGGGAAATTTAAAATGAGCTCTAATAAGCTGATCTCATATAGGTGGACTCGACTGTAATTTCTTTTTGTTGCGTAAATTATTGTAAGGTTATATAAAAAGTCATTTCTTTTTATTATGTCTTTTACTCTGGTATAGATTTTTCCTCTTATCAAAAAAATTCCACCTGGTGTAGATTTATCTGTCGATTGCGATTGTGCACCTGCCATTATCAAAAACTTGGACAGGTGATGTTGGTGTTGTGTATTGAATTGAGGTTTTTCATTTTATGTCAGTGGGACCCCGCAAGTTTTTCGTGAGTTGTTTTGTGTCTCTGCCCCGCCCTTTGGTGGCTACCGCAGTGTCAGGTGAAAATTCGCTTCCGGAATTTTGCGGTGTGAATTGCATTGATTGACGCATTCCGGCGGAAGGTGGCGTGGGAAGAAATGTTGAGGTCACTCCCATGACGAGACGATCACGTCATTGTGGTCTGATTTGGATTTTTGTATTGTTTTGTTTCATTAGTTTTTCATTTTAATATCACATACTTAAATATTTTTTTTTAATGAAGAAAATAAAGATTATAAGAAATTATTCGCAAATAAGGGGCGTGAGTAAAGAAAAGAGTGTCGATTCCCAGCGTCGTAAGCTGATCTCATGCGATTCTCTCTTAAATTTCAATGGATTTCTCATCCTTGAAATGTTTTCTCTTTCTCAATGTCAATTACAATAAAAAATGAAATTTGTTAAAAAAAAAAAAAATTGAAATAATTTTTATTTTCGACGTTCCGTTCTAGATTACAACACTAAAATAAAAATCCATCAAAATCTTTTTCCTTTTAGTCTGTGACCAAAATTCTTTGATTTATCTCGTACCTTTCCCTCAGTTATTAATGAGGAAAAAAATCAAAGGAAAAAAAATTAAAAAAGATGACCATGGTCAGGTGAATGGTTCGATAACACACTATATAAACGTGCACCTGCTTGAATCTTTTTGTACTAAGAGTGGAAGGGAGATGATGAAAAAAAAATGTAATAAGGGTAAGGTGAGTGAGAAACAGGTGCCCAAACAGGGTTTTGTGATAAGTCGTTGTTTATTCGGGGTTGATTATTAATTTATAGTATAGAAAATGGGGGTCGGAAGGTCGAGAAAAATAGAAGTCGGTGGTAGATTAAAATTATATAAAAACTCGAACTACCGAGGATATACAGCACCGGAACGGTTAATACCATGGGTTAATTTATGACATTTAATTTGAGATTTAATTAAATGATCTTTAAGGGGGAGAAAAATTTAATGTCACAGTTTTAATTCCCATGGATTTTCCTTAGGTAATTGCTGGTCAATTTATATAACAGAAAATGGGAAAAAATTGAAGTCGATGGAAAATTATATAAAAACTAGAAATTGCAATGTTTGGCATTAGAAACCTGAAATAATTATTAGGCAATAATTGAAAACCTTAACAATTGTAATACTTTAAGGTAAACCAGTCAATTTTCTATAAAACCGTTCATTATACCAAAAACCAAGCGGGACTAGCATATAGCAAAGTATGGATGCCGAATTCAAATTTTATGTTAGGCTGCAACAATGCACTTTTTATTTATTAACTCGTTAACTAGAGCAAAAGTTCCAATTAGAAAGTTGTATAGTACCCAAAGTTACACTAGAAAACATTGTTTGTTAATAGAAATTTTCAAACAATGACTCCGAAAACAAAAAACACGAGCGGTACAATTAAATTATTTATTTCATAAATTGGATAAGAAAATAAGAAATGAAACCGGATAATCAGACCAGACTCATAATTGGGCCCAAATGGTCCAATGTGGCCTGATTAACCGGAAACTACTGTATGCAATCGAAATATCGAGGATGAACCACGAGCAAGTGTAAAAAAATTAACGTCAAATTTTAAATTCTCGTTTTTCTTGTTTCAAATTATTCCCAAGAAATTACCACGGGAAATTGCTAGTAGTTAATTCACAGTATAATATAGAAATGTGGGTAAAAAATAAGAATGCGATGGAAAATTCAATCAAAACTCGAAATGAGTTAATATATATACGAAAAATCGAGGTATTTCAATATACCGGCAGCAGAATATCACTCTTGAAATTTATGACGAAGACAAATTGCACCTTGGATGGCCGTGTCGGAGGTTTGTGGTATTCAACTTTTATGGATTGAATCGGGTGGAATGCGAAGCATGAAGGAGGGTGGGAATGAACGGTCTCATCAATTGGATTCACCGGTGAGCAAAAGGACGTTGGCCGGTTGAAAGATATTTCTATGGAACTGTAATGTACGTGTTGTTATCCAGCTGTCCGAATAATGGCTTAGTAAATAATCATTTCGTGTATACTATTTATGTGATTTTATTTTCCCCGTAGTATTTCCTTATTGTCACACAATAATGAATGCAGTTTCAGACAGCTAGCTAGGGTTTATAGGATTTTCTAAATAAAACTAGGACGCAGGTTGTTTATTAGAGGTCATCGGTAATGATTATTGGGATCAGCAACTGATATTTTTTATTTTTTTACTTTTTATTTTTCATCCTTTGTAGGCGATAATGAATGACAGTTGGAAACACAGTTTAAATTGAATTGGAATTTCCGGTTTCTGATAACTGGCTGCCCTAAACGGTTAATTGAAATGCGAGAAAAATGATTAAGGATTAGATGATGTCCAGAATTTTTTTAAATTTTTTTTTTTTGAGACTCGGAAATTGTCTGTCTGGTTTTTATTTTTTTATTTTTTATTGTATTTTTTTATATTAAAAATGAGTGAAAGTAATTTTTCGAGTCTGGGAGAATTGTATCGCAGGTGGGAAATATATTTTGGTTCATTGAAAGGTTGTGGGAAACTCTAGGTAAATGCGTTTATCGAGTTTTTTCTTTTTTTGTTGCAAGTTTACGTCTCAGTGGATTTTAGAGTAGTGTGTGGAGTAGAGGGCAATCGCGTTGTATGGGGTTGTAACGGTTTTGGTCGACGTAATTGCTGGTTATTCATAATATAGAGGATTTTGATAATTGCCACCACCAAAAGTCGACAGGTGGCATATTTTTGGGAGTTATATTACACTATGCTTATGCTATGCCTAACCCTAATCTAATGGCGGTTTTTCCCTTTTCCTTTTTGTTTATTTCATTAAAAGTTTTCACCAGAAAATTCTCCCACAAAGTTGGCTTTGTGGAATAAAAGATTGCCAAGGTTTTTTGAATGTTGAAATTTTGGAATATAAATATAAATAAATGCAAATGAGGTGTTTATTTTCCTCTTTCAAGTGGCAACAGCTGTGCCTTCGGAAAGCAAAGTGGGGCAAAAATATGAGTAAAGTACAGGTTTTAAATATATGAAGGAAGGAAATTAAAAAAGTTTTACCAAACACATGCCTTTTTTTTTCTTCATTCTTTAATAACATAAATTTGAATAAAAACTTTGTAAATATTTACCACACTTGTAAATTTATACAGGAAGTAAGGCTGTAGCGACGCTGTATTCAAACTGTTGAAACATTTTAAACCTAATATCAATCGGTGAGTGCAAACATCGGGTTTTGAGTGTTGTTTTTGGTGGAAATATGAATTCTACGGTTGATTAATCATCAACTCGCGCAGTTTTCCTCGGTAAATAAAGGGTTAGAGACCCCGGTTGTCGTGACTGTGATGAAATAGTAGAGCGTTGTGTTTGTTTGTGTGACTTTATTCGTCCATCTCCACCCTGAATTCTTTTGTTGCATTTTAATTATGATATCTTTTTTTCTTTTTCTCCTACACACACACACGTTTTGTTTTTGTTGTTTCAGCTGATGGTAATGCGAATATTAAAATCTCATGGGCGTGGTATTCGGCAACGAAAATGAAGTTAGTTTAATGAGTAATTCGAGGTAATAAAAGAGTTGCAATGAAAGGTTGTTGGTCTCTGATTACATATGCTGTTGTCTTTCCGTTTTGGATCGATGAATGGGCGCTGTCCATTCGGCCACTGACTCCTTTTCGAGGGTGAGTTCAGAGGTCAAGATCGATGTATTATCCAATTCCCCAACCTTTAATGTCATATACCTCTGTCGGTTCTCATCGTTTATTTATTTTTTCACTTTTTTTTCCACGAATTTTGTATCGAATTAATCGAACCGAACGTGCTGCGAGTACTCGAGTTTGGTTTATCAACGCCGACTGCGCCGAAGTTACAGGGCATTAGCAGTGGGCATATCATAAAAAGCGAGATAAAAATAAATTGCGAAATCTGTGAACGGCAGCAGACACTTAATCAGAAGGGGTTAAGTTGAGGTGGGATGAGGGGGAGGGGGAGAAGCGTTTGCACGAGTGGTTTTTAAGATGCGAGATTATTTGCCAACGTGATTGAAGGTGGTCCAAATAACTCACGAGGCAGGTTGTAGGCAAACACGCTTGGCAGGTCTTATCCTTTTCATTAGTTCGTATCTAGATCGACAGAGGACGCCGACACCAGGCGGCAGATGGCGTTGTTCTGTACCCCATAAACTAGCAAAGTCCCTTCCTTACCGGTCGTGTTTCACTCACTTTTGGATGTGTTTATAATCCAATAGTAAAATTGCGGTTGCGCTCGTAAATCATCTTTTCCCAACTTTTCCCTTGTATGTGGGACTAATAAAACACTTTTGTTTATAATGCCAGGGGTTTATGAAGAAAGCTACAATATCTTGTTATGTGCAGCATGGGTTCGCTGTGCGGGAGAGATAATATTGGTACAGAGTATTGAAAATTAAATTGGTTTGCCATTGAAGAAAAATATATATGATGTTGTCCTGTGATACACAGAAGGGGGAGTTTGGTTTTCTTGCAATTCTGTGTGTATTATTTATATTAATACCGTAAATCCTCTGATAAGTGCAACCATGTACTATTTGCAGAATGAAGTTTTCTTCCGTATTTTATTAGAGACAACCTATTCGAGTTCCTAACGTTGTCGTTTCCATCCCAGAATCGTGAAAGCTTCTCCAGATTTCTCTTTTGCAAATTCCAAAGCTTGCAGTTTAAACTTCAAATCGAATTTGCGATGCACCATATCGAGTTGCAGTTTATAGAAGCAGTTCCAAATTACCAAGAAGACACTTTTATGTTACGGTTACTGCGTTAAAACAGGCCCACGCAGTAACTGCAAAGATCGAATTTCCCCTGCATTCAAAGAGACTCGCGCACAACCAGAGGATTTACGGTTAATAATAAAAAAATATTAAAAGTAACTTAACCATTAAAAACAGACATAACTTATGAACAGTTTTCTAATGGCACTGAACAATCAATACGACTAGTGACTGTAGTCACAAATCAGTTCATGCTTACAATCAGAACGCTTCCCTGGAGGACACCAATGTGCAACCAAACCATACTGTAGCTGAGCAAGGAAATTCAATTCATTACACTGCTTTTGAAATACAGTATCCTTGGCTCCAGCTTCCAGGCAGATCATGTTAATGCTAAGCCAAGACTAGCATCAAACTGTCACAATCATCACCAACATTTCTTAACTAATAGACAGTTTGCGTATTTCGTGTTGTGCAGAGAAACGCAACACTACTGAGCTTCTAATTATTGGAAAGAAGTTTCCCCAGTTATAAAAACAGAGTTTGAAACAGAAAGATGAAGTTCTAATGAAATTTTCATTGATTGGAGATGATTGGAAACCTTATTTACAAAAAATACACTTATCAGTTGCATTGCGTTTTTCCGTTTGCGTTGATTTGCGCAAACTGTCTAATGTAATATGTAATCGGTGTCTTGTGCGTACACCTTAACTGACTTCCCTATACATCCTATTCATATGAGTAGTCAATGGATGTAGGTACAGTATATTCATCAAGTTACTTTTGGTGCGTACTTAATCTTTTCCCTTACTTTTTGACTCACTCGTATAAACGATACTGTTGTGGCCGAAATAAATGATTTATTACTATAAACCACTTTCACTGCACAGCTTCAAACTAATGGTCTTTGATCCTCAATTAAATCATGCTCATGTTGATTTATAGTATAAAAAATCAATATACGTGCATGTCTTGTTGGCTTATTATAGTAAGTGGACTCTTCTACAAGAAGTCGACGTGCTACAGTAAAAGGCACGAATTAACAATTTACCAACACGCCATTTTTCTAAACCTCACAGATTTGACACGTGGATATTTACATTTTTCCCGGTCTTTAACTTATTTTTCTAGGACACAAAGAATTTATTTTTTTCACGTATGTGTGTGGGCTAAGTTATTTTCTGGTTTGGTTGGTGTGAATTCGAGAAGCTTTAGAGTGGGTTTTGTTTTCGCTTAAAAATAGCTGTGTGACTAAATACCAACATACCACAATAGACCAAACTATGGAAATCTAAGAAACCTTAACTAATTATGGCGACATGTCTTTTGGCACTGATTTCCTGATACCATTTTTTCCTCCCCTTTTCTTTATGTAACCGACCTAAAACCATGAAAACTATGCTGCGGTTTTCTTTTTCCATTCACTAAAAATACCCAACAAAATATAAAAGTTAATTTTACAACGTGTCAATCTCGTGGAACACCACATTTCATTCACCATCAACATCTGATAACGAAACGAGCGAGAATTTATTACAACACGAAAAAGTAATAAAATCAAAATATCATAATCTCATATTTCATACAATTTTTATATTAAAAAAAAATCATATAGAAAATTTTTTTTTGTGGGACAAGATGTGCGTGCGTAAGGATTTTTCTTTCTTTTACTTTTTTCTCTCTGTTCATTCTCCCTTTCACCCTGACCGGAAACTATTCTTCATGACACCCACAATGGAGTTTGGACGCGCGTCATGGCACCCGTGAGAGTGAGCGGCTGAGAATTATCTGTGCTGGAATAAATTGGGGAAGGTGACTTGACTCTAAAATGATAAAAACAAGATAGAAGAAGATTGTCTAGATCGGTTTGGGGATTCAAAAATGACTAGAAACATTTTTTATATTTTATTTCTTCTTATTCCCCTCCTGTAAACCTCAAAAAATGAAATTCTTTCATCTCACACGTCGATCTCCAAGGAAATTACTAAGTTTTAATTGGATCCCCCAAATCCGAGGGGGAAGACTCGAGTAAATCTCGTACATCTCAAAATTTATGACTTACAAATCCAAGTAAATCCACAAAAATCTAAGTAAATCTAAGCAACGTAAATCCAAGTAAATCAAGTAAATCTGGGTAAATCTGAGTAAATCAAGGTAAATCCCAGTAAATCGAGGTAAATCCGAGTAAATCCAAGTAAATCCATACATTTATTGGATTTACTTTTAGTAAATCTCGTATACCATTTTGCCGATTGCCAGCCCCCTCGCCCAAATCTTCACCTCAAAAAGCATCATATCGCATCGCCATCTTGTGAGAAGTATTGTTTATTATCCTACAACTTTATTATTGTTATTATGCGCTGCACATGTTAAAATCACTCCAAACAAAAGACGAATGATGTTTTTCTTCGATCCCCTTCGAGGGTTTTGGCCAAAAGAAAATAAACTTTCGGGTGTTTCACATAATTTCTTACTTTCTTCACTGAGTGCATGAGGAAAAAAGTTTCTTTTTGAAATTTTTTGATTATTTCCTGGATTCCAGTTGCAATTGAAGGGCAATGTTGCAGAGTCGATTGTAAGGGTGTCTCAACCCAGAGTCTTTGTTTGTTCGTCCATGAAATATTTATATATGAGGGTAATCATGAGTGGTGGACGACCATTACACGGTGTCTCGAAGCGGAGGACGTCTTTAAGCCAGCTGAGTAAATGGAGTGAAGCTTGGTCGAGACGTTTAATTGGTTTGGTGATCAAATGTAAACCCGTAGAGGCCGTGGGAATCGGCTGGACCTTAAATCGAGTTTGTGTCATTGTATGCTGGTCAGTTTTCCTCGTGTCTGATATCTTCCTTGTGAAATAATGGTAAAGAAAATGAGTAAATTGGCTCTAATTTTGGTATTGTGTGTCGAGGTTCGAATGGGAAATGAATAGGGTTGGAAAAAAATTGTTGACTTATTGATAAAAACTACTTAAAAGAATGTATTTCCTCATAAGGGCTTTTGTCTGCACTTTGGGGTCAATTTTCTTTTTTTTATTAAAACAAAAATTTGAAATTTGGGGTTAAAAATTTATAATTTTCCGTTAAAAAAAATTTGTTCTCAAAAATCAAACACTGAATCACGTCCACATAAACGTAAAATAAGGAACACTTCACACTTGATTTAAAAACTAGGCAATGACTGTCGCAAATAACAATCGAATTCCATAATTTATTCCAACAGTTTATAATTTAATTGCTCCAACTTCTCTTTTATCTCCCATAAAATTCATTCAACTGCGTGTAAACATGCGGAAACAAATATCGACTCGAATTTTTCTCCCTACCGTATTCACCAACAAGAAAAAAAAACAAGCAAATTAAACAAACAAGGAATTCTAAATCATATTTCATTCTAAAAACCCAAGAAAAATTCTTTCACAAGCGCAACTGGTTTCCAACCTCCCTCCCTCCCACCCACCACCCTCTTTTCCCATCACGTTCATAGTCCACTTAAACATGCACGCACCGTACACTACCTTTGATGAACGGGTATAACGGGTTTAGAAATTATAATTACGTCACAGGAAGTACGCTCACGAGCATTTGCTCACGGGAGAAACAAAAAAAAACGAGACAGCCAAACCAACCCTTTAACGCCCTTTTTTTCTTCTTACATTTTTTAAAAATCACACAAAGGAAATACCCTTGATTTTTATTTGTAGAATGAGAAAATCCAGATCGAACACCCATTAGGGGTCTGTTTTCGGGGGTCGCGACGAGGTGGTATCGAGCAACACGTGGTGTAACCACCTTGGTTCCTTATCTTCACTTATTTCCTTTGAAAAACCCCGTTAAAAATGTGTGGGTGGCATCGGTATGCGGAGTGATAAAGTGGGGAGAAGATAAAAACGAGTCAGATCGAGAACACACATTTACTTTTCCACACGGTGGTGGTTTGGAAGGAAACTGTTTGAACGATTTTTCCTTGTTTATGTTTTTGTCACTTCTTAGATACTGCACTGCAACAGAACTGATGGGATATGCAAATGACGCTGTAATCTTCCTGTTAAGTGCAGCTGGAGTGAAGCAACTCGTGTGAAACTGATGATATAATACCAGTGACAACGAAGTAAAACTCATTCATTTTTATTACATACGCGCACACACACACACACTTACACATACACATAGTCCCAGACATTTTTTTATGTTTTCCTTTTCATTTCGGAACTCCAAATGAGTGAATACGCGTGAAATGAATACGATTACACAGACGTGACCGTATCTACTCTCGAGGGTCCTTTCTAAGAGTGTAATAACTACACATCGTAACGCACTGCTGTGCAATTAGTGTGCCGGACCGGACCCTGGTTATCTACATTTTTTTTCTAGGTCTAGGTCTTTAAAAAAAATTTTTTAGAAGTAAAAAAATTAAAATAATGAAATATATGGGTGTATATGAGTCGAAATTCGACAGTTCCCATGCAAGGATCCTTGACGAGGATGCACCCACTTTTCTTTCATTCTTTCTTTACTTTTAATCCGTACTTATGGGTGAAGTATAGTGCGCATCCGGTCACATAAGAAGAAGATGAGTATGAGTTGCGAGATATATGTGTGTGCCGTTTGTTTGTCTATCTGTCGGCGATTTTTCACGGTCAACAACGTGACGATCTCTTCTTTTGTCCGTGTGCGCGAGTCCTCGAGGTGTCGGAATTGGCTGTGAAGAGGAGGAAGGGTCAGGGTATGGAAAGAAAAAAAAACATCTGTTGATTTTGTAGTGGATCCAATCAGGAAAAGAGATTTATTTAGCTAATTTTACTCTCTTCAACATCTCCCTTGTCACATCTCCTCCCCCAATTTGGCTCTGGTCAGCTGCTCTTGCTCTCATCAGAGGTCTCTGGGGAACATATGGTTAGTACCTGAGCATTTGGATTGGAGAGAGAGATGAGTTTTAACGGTTTTTTCCCCGACTTTGCTGAGTTATCTGACGTGGAGAATGGATTATCTCTCGCAATTTGCAAAAGTATCCTTTTTATGGAGGTTTAAAAATTCGTTTTTCTTCATTTTTTTTTATGGGGAGGTGGGATTGGTTGGTTGGGGGTGGGGGAGTGAGTGAATGCCATTATGGTGGCGCCACATGTCCATGTTTATTTCCAACCTGATTAATTTGTCCGCGTAAACGTTGCGCAAACATAAACAAAGGGACGATGAGATATGATTAAAAGGGCGCAAAATGCGATGATAATAGAAAACGACTCCTCCTAGCGTCAATATTTACCCAGAGACCACTTTTGCTTTGTGCGAACGAACGAATTAATTTGATGGATCACCTGAGACCGTTTGGCCTAACAAATTGCTGCGTTTCACTTCCGTTTGGCTTTCAACCAAACGTTTTGGGTAACTGCATCGACGCTGACGTGATGGTCCGGCGTCCGGACTGACTCAATTAAGTGTGTGAATGAACATGGGCCGAAAGGAAGTGAGTGTTTCCTTCGAACTTAAATGAGAAGCAGAAAGTGTCGACCAGGGTGGCGAGCGACTTCAATCTCAGCCACCATCGTGGGAAGACATTCGAGACGACGTCGAATTAAAAAATTAAAAAATCAATTTATTCAATTGATCCATTCTTAATTGAATAATTTTTCAGTTTTCGAGGGAATGGAGGTTATAATATCGAGTCGAGTTGGAAGTCGCATCTTGGGCGGATATGAATCAAATTGACACAAGGCACATGTGTCTCTCCCTCTCTTTTTTTTGAGTCTGTCATAATTTTTGATGGCAAGTCATGCTGTGCGTGTGTATGAGGTGAGCAGATGAGGAGAGTGAGTGAGTGTGTGAGAGAGAGGCAAAGGGAAAACTTATGTGTGTGTATGTTAGTGTGTGAAACAGGTTCCCCTTCCTCACGTGGTAAGAAAAACCCCTTCCTTATATCGCCTGAGCAGCAGCTGTCTTCCTTCCTGTGAGCATCAGCTGCTCTTCTTGCCGGTCCCAGCTGCTGCCACTCTACTACACAAGGGACGAGTTTGACTATCAGCTCCACCACCAGACACAAAGTCGCCAATCCAAGACCAAGTGGTCCATTTTTTTTGTACTACAAGTATATACGTAGTTTTTTTTTTGTATTTTTATTCTTCTATAGAAAGAAACGAAAAAAACACAATTTCCGTTTTTCCAGTTTTTATTCACTTTTTGCGTGAATTCACCGTTTTTATCGGCACAAAACAGAAGAGCAGTGACCGTTGGAATGACTGATGGCCACGTGTGATAACGCTACGCTCATTAAGGTGGTGTGGAGCAGCGCGTGATCACTGACCACGCTCGGAGTGCTCATCCGGTCATCTTCCCCCCACCCCTTCTTTCATTTTTTTTATTTTTGTTCATTTTTTTTAAAAATGTCATTCATTTTTCTCGACTCACCTCTGTAAACACTGCGAGGATGCAGGTGATCGTGAATGCGAAATTGCGTAGTCATTCATCGTGAGGTTTGAGTAAGGTGCTTTCTGCACGTTAATTATAATTAATCTCGATATATAAAAAAGTAAATTGAAAGTATTAAAAAGTGAAGTAAAAAAAAGAATAAAATTAATTTGTGCAATTAGGGTTAGTAGAAAGGTTTTGAACGTTGCGTGTCGAAGCGTCAGCAGTCATTGGCATGAACTTGAACTTGAAGCTTACACACAGGATATTCTTAATTAAATCTAAAAGACAAAAGGATTTCAACCTCATCCACACCTTCTTTCTTTTTATTTTCCTTTCGTTCGCACGCAAAGATGTACAACAATTTCTTTTTTTCACCTTAAATTATCATTTCCCTTAAAAGTTTTTAAAGTAAATGGGCAAGTGTGTCAATTATACTAACTATAATTTTAGAAATGTTTTTTTACGATTTAAAAAAACTAATTTTATTTTTTTTTTGGTTTGGTGGCTCATCTTTTGACTGGTGGCTGCCTCCAGCTGTCTCCTCCTCAACTTTTCTTCCCCCCTCTTTCCTCATCTCCTACCCACCGGAGCTAACACACCACCTGGTACACGAAAAGAGGGGTACCAAAACCTCCACCTTACAAACTCCTTAACATCTGCACAACCTACATCAACTCCTCTTAGAAAAAAAAATTGACTCAAAAAAACAACTCATCATTCCCTTAAAAAACACACCAAAAACCAATACAAGAAATCCCCAAAACGTCTATTTTCAACAAACATCTATACGTCTCCAACAACATCACCTGGCGGCAGGATACGCTGCAGGTTGGCCACCTGGATCTTCGAGGGGATGTTGTCGCGTCCCCAGGTGTGCAGACGTAAGGAGGATGCGAGCTGGAAACGCACGACTGTGTAATCGCGACCCTTTGGGCACCAACAAATCCTCAAACACCAAAAAAATCAATACAAAAAATACAAAAAACCCTAAAAAATCATTTAATTACACCCAAAAAACCTCCCAATCCATCTAATCCACGAACAATGCCACGAACAGCAAAGGAATGAACCATCAAAACGACACATTTGGACGCCATCTGCATTACCATGCAGTCAGTGCGCGCAGAGGATGTCCTCTCGTTTTTTTTGATGGGTGCTTCTCTATGTTGAATCGGTGGAGCATGGATGAAAAGACTGATGAACAGTGCCGGGTGTAGCGAGGTGCGGCACGTGGCAGCTGCTCACCTAACCACCTTGTCCTTTTAGACATGCCCCACTCTTCTCTCTCTCCTCTCTCCTCTCTTCTTGGTCCAGAAACCAGAAGGAGGGACCTGATCCTATTATTAAAGGTGAGCAAGAAACGAGTGAAGGGTGGTGGTGGTGGGGTTTTTTTTGGGTGGCATGGCACGCGCCAGCTGTCCCATCGACTCAGGAAGTGGCACGTGCCATCTGGTTTCCTTTGGGAGACGGACCCTGTCATGCAAAGTTTGGCGAAAACCTAGAAAAACCACCTCTCGCTGGTCCTCATTGGTTCGGGTGAAAGTTCACTGCGAAGTTGCCAGATGGTTGCAAAACACCGGATGCCCCATGGATCGAGAAATATACGTGTATTCCCCCATGATGCCTCGCGAGGGCTCTGTTAGTCGTCGATGTACATGGCTTAATTAAATATTTACCTCGACTTATCCCAACGGCTTTTCGATACGGATTTTGAGTGGCTTTTAATGAAATGCGACAAGTTTTATCGCGCTGCGGGACATGTTTGGGGCTTTTAGCGTAACGCGATATGTTGTCGATGCATCGAATTTACCTCCCGTGATGCTCGCCGGGTTTTTTTTTAATGTGTTTTGGGGGTTTTAAATTTCGGTTTGGTTTGTTCGGTCGGTCGGTCGGTGTTTGCGCTTTTTTTTCTGTGTGTGCGTGGGCGGTGTCAAAGTACAAAGAAAAGGGGAAACAGCACCTGGTTAAGGTGAGTTAAAAACTCGATCCGAATAAGGGGTTAAAGGTTATTTCGAGTTGATTTGCCGTCTGGTTGAGCAGTAAAACTGCGCAGCTGCAATTTTTTCGGTTCCACTTAAATTTTTTTGAGTTTAATTGACGGTGATGGTTGAACAGATGTGAAATTTGTTCCATTTTTTTTAAATTTTACCAATTAGAAATGAAAATTTTAATTTTATGAAAATTTTTATATAATCGACTCCTGTCTGTCTCTCGTGGTGCGGTATCCTCAAAAACAAGTTGGACGACAGAATTAGTCTCGCTCTTCACCCTCTTTGAAGGTCCACTTTTCTTTCTTTGCGTCCCCTTCTTTCATTCTTCCTTTCCTTTCCTTAGATGCTTTTCTGAAGGAACCGTTTCAATAGGAGTATAAGGCCCCAGGCAAGGCACGAGCCATCAGAGACCCCACCTACTTTCATTCATCCTTCCATCTATCTCGAGAAAGTTGTTTATACACAAATAGGTGCCTCGAAGCATCTTGTTTTTTTTATTAGTTATACGATATTGTAAACATTGGAATTTACAACTTTGGTCTTGAAAATGAAACTTTTAGGTCATTTACGAAATGGACCTGCTCTCTACCTCCATATTCTATTGACCGAATGTTGGAATTTATGACTTTGGTTTTTGAAAATGAAACTTTTAGCTCATTTAAGAATATCCCTGGCTCCATATAGCATAAAGCCAACATTGGAAATTTATAACTTTCAGCTTCATTACCTTTGGCTTTTCCCTTTTTCCTTTTTGCTTCATTGTCCCATAAAAAAAGTTTGAAAGGATGGGGAGATCTTAATTAAAATTATATAGTGGGGTTCATCCTTAAGTTGGGACTTGGGAGTGTCTTTGTGACACTTCAAAATTCAATATAGAGCTTGAGGAACCTCGAGAATTTTGAACTGAACTTCCAAGAAAAACTTTTTTACTCTGCATCGTTATTTGGAGCGGGTTAAAAGGGCACTTCCGGTTGAGTCAGGGCCTTGATATTTTAGGAGGACTTTTTACATGCAAGAAGCTTAGTGCCCTTATGATTTCAAAGCCATATTCTAACCGGAAGTGTCATATATTGACAATCACATACATTTATCGAATCTGAGTAAAATGTATGTACATTTTTTGGGAAAGGGCTAAAAGACACTTCCGTTTGAATTAAGTCCTTGATATTTTAGGAAGCTTAGTGCCCTTTTAATTTCAGTGTTCTACCCCAACCGGAAGTGCCCTTTGCTGGCAATCACATCCACATACTGATTCAAAGTATAAAATGTACACATTTTGGAAAGGGCTAAAAGACACTTCCGGTGGAGTTAGGGCTTTTGAAATCTCAGGAGCATCTAACCCACACATCCTTCTTAAAGCCCTTAAAATTTCAGAGCCCCATCCCAACCGGAAGTGCCATTTAAATCATCTCCAAAATCCAAATCCAGATTCAGAACAAATACTCTTATCCCATAAAAGTTTTAAAATCCCCCTTTTCCCCCCTATATACATATTGACCTCCTTCTGATTACATTTCGAGGTTAGCTGGTAGCTATAAAGGGGTGCATACAAAATCGGACGATTGGGAGGTGTAACGGAAGTAAATTGGACGGGGTGTGCGCGGCGGGGAAGAGGGGGTTGAAGAGGACTCGTCTGTTTAAATCTCCTTCACCTGGCGCCTTGGTGAGAGAGAGGAAGCAAAGAGATTCGAATATGAATGGGAAATGAGGCAAGTTGAAAGGCTTTTAGGCGAGTTTCCAACCATCAAAAGCCCAAAGCAGGTTCCTTAGCAATGCTGCATGGCAATGCAAGTCACTGGAAATCCTATAAAGCCTAAATTATATATGTTTAAAATGACTAAAAGCTATAGCCGTTTTCTAGTCGTTTAAGTGGGACTAAATAAAAAGTGACTAAAGTTTAAATCCATGATTACTAAATTTTACTTAGGAAAATTGAACTTAGAATTCAATAGGCACGTTCAATCTTAGGAATAGAAGTGAATTCTCTCACTTTTGATGTCACTACTTCCATCTTTTTACTTTAATACGTGTATCGAGAAAAGTTGTGACGTCAAAAGTGACAAAAAACAGCCATAGATTTTAATTTCAGTCACTTTTCATTTAGCCCCATTTGAACGTCTAGAAAACGGCTATAACTATAGTTTTTTAGTCATTTTAAATGCATAAAAGAAATGCTTCTAGATTTCTAGAGTATCAAATAGACATCAACCAACTTTAGTCATTTATGCTATAAGAGTATAATATTTAGACTATTTAACCACTACGGTAAATGAAATGTCTAATGATTTTTTTAGTCACTTGGATTTCCAGTGCGTTACAGTCCGATCCGTATGCAAATCTGAATGGAGATGTTGGATGCTTTCAAGTTTTAGTGACCACTGGGGCCATTTTATGAGTGACCATGATTTATTGAAGCGGTGAGGGCAGTTTTACCACTTTTTATTACGTCGGCTTGTAAAAGAGGGACGAAAATGAACAATATCGGTCAATTGGGATGAGTTTTTGTGCCTCATTTTCGCCTGCAGATGCTTCGGGGGGTTATCGGGGTGGAGATAAGTGAGGAACGTGCTGGAGTCGCGGGGGTGGACGACGCCGTTCTTTATCTGGCCAGGTGTCCTTGAGCAAATAGGCACGCGTCTCCAGGTGAGAGGGAAAAGATAAGATGGATATATACCTCGTCAAAAATGGACCCTCTTCTTTATTTATTTTCTTTTTCAAGAATGCTTTTTACACATTTTATTGTGGAAAGTTGTTTTTGTGTAATAAATTTTTATTGCGCTTTTTCAGTCCACTTTTACTGTATGAGGCTAAATGAGGTGAAATACAAAAGGTTTTTTTTTTTATTACTTTTTTTATAGTTTGTTTATTTAGAGAAAATTAAACGAGAGTGATATGATCCTGACATATCACGAAATGTTTCTGGATTAAGTAAAACGCTTTTTAATTAAGGGTAACAAGGAATTATGACAAATTGGAACGAAAAAAAAAATGTTTCTGAGTGAAATTACAAATAATTAGAGAAATTTCATTGTTGTAAACATGTCAGAATCAAGGCAATTGCAATTTCAGTGGAAATTATCTGATTTTTTAAACCAGAAAAATTAAATTTCTCAAATATTCACTCCAAAAACAACTTCCTCAATTAAACATAAGACAGCCACAGAAACAAACATGTTTACATTCGAAATCACCCAGAAAAACATAACCGAGGCCTCAATTATTCAATAAATTGTCATTGTCACGTGACCCAGATCCTTTTTACCAACAACGGGGCCAAACTATAAAACCCAAACCAAGGGAGATTGAAAAACGCAAGTTTTAAGGGCGAAAAAGGGCGATATGACTGGGAGGAACTCGTAAAAGAAAGTTAGACATAGCAATTAGTCCTCCAATGAAGATGAGCCGCCATTAAAAGTGTTGCACGAAGGTCACATGCCAAACGAAATTGCTTCGAAGTGCCATCAAGTGGCCGCCTGGGGGCTGAAAAGTGAGCAGTAGCTGATACAGCACATGGCCTACACAGTGTACACAGCTGGGCGCCTCGGGCCAACTATAAGACACAATTTTTCCCTACTCTACCTCCCTCCCTTCCCTCTCTTTTTACTCTCCCCATTTACTCACCTCACCCATCTTATGGTTCCTTACCTGATCCACAGCCTGCAGCCACACCTCGTTCTCTTATATTGCTCGCCAAACCTGTCTGAACAGCTGGCCTTGAGTTTGGCGGATCACCAAAGCAAAATCTGCGCCCATTAACGTGACACTTGTACGAGTTTCGGTTTCTGTTGACATATTTTTACATTTTTTTTTTTTTTTTTTTTTTTGGTGGTACAAAAAAATTTTTTTTAATAAAAATAAAACAAGGGCTGATCCAGAAATTTTTTCAAGGGGGAGCGATTTTGGAAAATTTTCCAAAAGTGGGGGGGGAAGGGGGAGGGTCTGCGAAAATTTGTGAGGATTGTGGATGGTTTTTATTAAGATTTTTAATGATTTTGTAGTGATTTTGGCAATTTTTTGAAGATTTAATGATTTTGGCAATTTTTTGAAGATTTAATGATTTTGTAGTGATTTGGGCAATTTTTTGAAGATTTAATGATTTTGTAGTGATTTTGGCAATTTTTTGAAGATTTGAAGAATTTTGGAAGATTTTGAACGGGTTTGCAAGGATTTGAAGAAAATGTGAACGATTTTCTGAAGATTTTTGAAGATTTCAAACGATTTTTTGAAGATTTGTTTGGATCGATGTTTGTTTGCGTGTGTGATATAATAAGATAATTGTAAATAAATGGTTGTAAACTGAATGAAAATTTATGTTTTTGGGTTACATAAGGAGCGAAGACACGATCGAATATTGTTAATGGCGGATCTGTGCATTATTGTTGATGATACGTCGAGTGTGACGAGAAAGGAAAGGAATAAAAAAAATAGTAATTTGATTGGGAAAGTCCTTGAAGAAGTTGGTTGGTTGGTGGACTTTTTTTTTCTTTTTGTTTATAACCCTGTGATTGTTTGTTGGGTTTTGTTTTAAAATCGAAGGTCACCAAAAACATTTTGTGAATTGTGATGCTATGGTATTATTGCATCATTTTTAATTTTCTCGATCTTTATCTTCCTATAAATATCAAGGTCGGGGGTGTAATTAGAAAATTAACCGAATTTAGAAATTGCAATATTCCTGTAAAAAAAAAAAATTATCAAAAAATTTTAGGGGGAAATGAAATAAATTTTTTTGTGTGTTTGGTAATTGGAGTTTTGGTCGTGGGTGGGGTCAGGTGTGTCCAGATGTGCACTCGTGTGGTCAGTAAGCGTTGGATTGGGACTCATGTGGTCGAGTGGATGTCCATGGGGAGTTGAATATAAAAGCAACTGACCAAAACGATTCATTTCCGTTTTGGTGTGATTATCATGATAAATATTTGCTTTAATTATTGCCTTTTTATGCTGTTCGCGTCGGTTCTTCGAAGCTATTTCGTTATTTTCCACTTTTCAAATAATTATTTCCATCAGAAACACGTAATTAAAAAAATTAAAACGACGCTTTACATATAAAACTTTTATATATTTGATAATTTGACGTGAATGTTGACGAGTTGCTCGGACGAAATCAATTTTGTCTGTTGTTACCTGTCCAGGTGTTTTTCTTTTTGTTAACTTTCCAACGTTCCCTGTATCAAATGGGGGGTTAAAGGTTATTTTCCTGACTCAGTTGCCAACTGGCGAGGGTTGTGCGATTGATTATACATATATTTTATTAGAAAAATTCAATTCCCAGAAGAATTTCACAGAAAAATAATAAAAATATCAACAAAAAATATAAAAGAATGTATAAAAATGTTGTCATTAGCCTTGACAAAACGAATACAAAGGAGAAGAAAGGGACAGTGGTTGATAAATTGACTTTTTTTTTATACTCTGCGTTTGTCATGTCATGCCATAACTAATTAATTTGTCCATGCTATCATCAAGTGAATAAATAAATAAAATAAAAATAAAGTAAATATTTTATTTTTTTTTACGTTGATTTGTTTTTAAAAGGATTTGATGATGTCATTAGTTCTTTTTTCTTCGTAAATTATTTAATGTGGCTGCGGTGATTACGATGTTTAGGTGAATCATATTCAGTCGCAAGGTTGTTCCGCTAATTTTTTTTAAATTTTTTTTATTTTAAATTTCTTTTTTGTTTTGAGACAAATTACCCATTAATAAAAATCTTACATTTTTGTATCGTAATTTTCAATTAAATCTTTTTTAGTTCCCACGATTTATATCGGTTTTTTCCTACTGTAATTTTTATATTATTTTGATACTTCACTCGTAATTGCTACAAAAAACCGCCGCCCGAGGTCGCCACTTGTCGGATTGAAGGTCGTCTTCACCTCTTGTTCTTATTCTGTGAATCATTGCTCGTTATAAAGATGTAAATAAAGTGTAAAAAAAGATGGATAGAAATTTATTACTGTACAAAAGAATTTATGAGGAAGTGATTAATTGATGCATCTCTGTTTTGTGGGTAAACAAATAAATTACATCGTAAATTATTGTCGGTTTCTAATCACGCGTGTTTTTCCTATTTTTATATGTGCTGTGTATATGAAATAAATTTGCACTATTTTAATTTAGTGTCTTGGGTTTAAGCGCAAACAGGAAACATCAGTAGTCAAAGGCTTAAAGGCGCCACGAAGGGTCTGGCAACACGTTTAAACGCACGTGACAGGCTTTCTACGTGTGTGAGGGAGTTGTGTGACCGTGAAATTATTAATTCCATACCAGACAGAAGATAAAATTGGCAGCAATTAGCCTGATTAAAATGTCTGCTGCACTTTGAATTCAAATGACTAAAAAACTCATTAGACATTTATTTTGCTTAATTTAGTAGCAAAGAGTCTAAATTTTATACACGTATTGCAGAAGTGACTAAAGCTATGGTTTAATGTCTTTTTTGCATTAGAAATTCAAAAGCCTTTATTTTATTACTGAAAAAGCTGCAGTGAAGCCATTTTTTAGTCGTTTTATTGGGTGTAAATGAAAATTGACTAAAATTTATATCAATAATTTCTAAATAAATTTTGAGTTTAAATGAAAAATGAATAAAATTTAAATTGATGATTGCTAAATTTAGTGAAATTGAGCACTTATCAGTCATTAGTTTAAATTTTATGGCAGTTACTTTTCATTTAAATCCTGAAACGACCAGAAACTGCTAATCTTTTTAATCACTTTAAACGCCTGTAGATTAGGCAAAAAGATTTACAACGTGCTCAGTATGTATACTCACTCAATCTCACATCTCTTTCGATTCGACAAACAACTCAAACTCATATCTTTATCTTCCCTCAAAAAATTTTGCAGACCTTTTTTAAAGGTGTATTTTTTACGTAATTGTAAGATTATACTTGATATTAGACAGTTTGCGCAAGTCAACGCAAACGGAAAAACGCAACGCAACTGATGGTGTATTTTTTGTAAATAAGGTCTCCAATCAATGAAAATTTCGTTAGAATTTTATCTTTGTTTCAAACTCCTACCGAAATTTTTATAACTGGGCAAACTTCTTTCCAATAATTAGAAGCCCAGTAATGTTTCTTTACGCTACACGAAATACACAAACTGTCTATTATATTTTCATGTATAATTTTACACCTCTTTTACATCTCTTTTCATAAAGGTCTTCAATATAGTTGAAATAAGGTGTAAAAATTTTAAAAAGTGTTCCAAAAATGCATTCAAACACCCATAAAATTTCAAAAAACGCAAGAAAACACTTCAAATCCCACCAAAAACCCCACATTTTTCAAAGTCAAAACCCCCACTGATTCCCAATCCCATGACGTCACCACATCCCCCAGGATTTTCTTATCTCACACCCACCCTCGCCTCAAGGTATCGTTTCGCTGGAATTCCCGACTTAATTGGTCTCGAGATGCCATCGACTGGGTGCGTGTGCGATGCGCTATAATGATTATCCCACTGTATAAACCCAGACTAGACTCGTATTCCCCTGGTGTATACAAATTGAACCGTGCATCAAAAAACGTCTACTTTTTTTGTGTACGCGATAATTAATACCCGTATTAAGATAATAGAAGAATTAATTATTTACATGTTATGCTGCTGTGATTTGATCAACTGAATAATAATCGGCATCTGTGTGTGTCATGGGGGGAAATTATTTTTTTCTAGGGGTCTCTTACCGCCCCTGTAGGGGTTCATTAATGAGGGAAAGGTAGATTAATTAGAAATGTGGGTGGGTAATTTGGTAGTACTCGCAGAGAATTTTAATTAGCGAATTTCTCCGTACGTGCACAACCGCAGATTGCGGGCGATAAGTTTCTAATTACTCAAATTGGTTTTGCTCTTCCTCGCTAGGTGGCACCATCTCGCTGGCTGAGTTGTGGACGGGCAATTCGGAAAGGCAATGCTGGGAAGCTTTTTTGGGATGTTTTGCAGCCACGTTTTCCCGACAGCTTTTAGTTCAACACGACGTGCCTTCGAATTTCATCGTGTTGTGTTGTATTTTGAATTATTTGATTCAGGTGAATGTGGTTTTAGTGAATTTTTAATAAAATTTTGTTTTTTTTTTGTTTTTAAATTTTATTTTATTTTTTTTTTAGAATTCGAAAATTGCTGAATGGGAAATTGATGCCTTTATAGCGCAGGGAGTTGTTTTGCAAAATTGTCCTGTGTCGTTTCTTCAGAAAATCAGAGTATTATGAATGTTTGATGATGTTTTTGTTTTGTTTTGTTGTTTAGTGAAATTTTAAAGTTTGAATGTGTTTTCTTAAAGATCGATCGACTTAATTCTCGTGCGGTTCACCTCAGCAGCGTATTCATGCGGGGCGTGTCGTGTTCTTTATTCGTTCTGGGCACGTGTAACTACCCGTTTCCTTTGACAGCAGCGATGCCATGGCACTATTTCGATGGAAAACTTTTCCATCAATTTTACTTACGTGCGATGAAAAAAGAAAGATTTCTCGATGGTCGAGAAAATATTGTGAGTTTTTTTTTTTACGCCTTTTTTCTTGTGTTCGCAGTTTATTTACTTTTTTTGTTTATTAAAAAAAAATTTTATTTATTTTTAAAAAATTTCTTCTAGACATTTCCTCAACAGACGTTTGACAAATTGAAATCGATCATTCTTACGAATACGAAGTTTGAAAGTAAATAAACTTTCAAAAAGTTGAAAGGTCGTGTCTCGAAGATGTCACATCACATGAGAAATTTTTTTTTTCTGCATGATTCCAATAATTTTTAAAATGCTCAATAGATGGCGCAATGTATTCTTTACAAGTTTGTCTGAGGGGGACAACACGAGGGATAACATTCCTGTAAATCTGCGTGCAGGCAAAGATTTAAGATTTATAAATCGTTGTAAATCGTTGTAACTCTTAAATCTTCGAAATTTGTTAAAATAAGACATTTACATTTAGTCATTTAGAACCAAACAAATTCATCAATGATTTTATAATTAATGACATAAATTAGTTGTTTCCAAAATGTAACACTTAAATCTTTCTTAAATCGCATTTATAAATCGTAAATCTGCATGTAAAGATTTAAGATTTATAAATCTCGTACACATTTTCCTCCAATGTCGTCCCCCTCGTGTTTATCTCTGGAAGTTACATCCGGGTATATCTCCTTTTGAGATGTTATTTCAAGTTTAAAACGTTGCTTATAAGCAAAAAAAATGATTTAATATTTTACAGTTGTTACTTAAATGATATTCAATTCTAAAAAAAAATGAGAAATATGATTTTTACACAATTCAAAAATATTTTTGCATAACATCTATCCTACACAGTATTAATATTGTATAAATTTTAATATCTGTTATTCCGAAGTCCGTATCACAATCTGTATACGCAAAACTGTAATAATCCGAATTATTGATCTTGTCATTACCATTCATGCCCACGAGATGGCGCGACCAGTCTGCTGTCTCCGTGCATCACATCAAGCAGTTAAATTCTCAGTATCCATTCATATTTTTTAAATATACGCATGTTTTTTCCTCCAAACATTTTACCTCTATTATGTTATGATCACAACACTGTTATAATATTGAAACCATTTTTAAATATATTACAAATCCATTCCATATTGACACAAACTCTGTTTTCACTCAAAATTGTAAAATTATATAATAAAAATCAAATTTAATCGAAAATAAAAATAATTTTCACACAATAAAATGAAATAATAAGAGAAAGCAGTTCCTTCATTTCATCAAATATTGAATTGAATAAAATATTCAAAACAAAAGACAACCTTATCTTCAACCCAAAAAAAAAAGCAAAAAAGAAAAAAATTGATTGATCCTACAGCCGCTGGTCTTTGGAGATAAAATAGTGAATTATAAACCGATTTCATCACTGTTCCACTACCAGGAAAAAAGAAGGAAGGGGAGTAGTGATGAGTAGACTTTGAGTGTACCCAGACCCCATTGGCTTAATAGGAAACGAATGGGGGAAATAGAAAGACGTACACGTGGTGTTAATAACGAAGCAAAATCACGCCATGAACAGAAACAGATGATTACTCACTCATTATGCGACAACATGTCGATCACGTGAGGAAATTACTGCTAAAAATAATTAAAAAAAATAATAAAAAAAAAACAAAACCATATAAAGACATTCGGTACTTTAATCACGTCACCTTAACATTTAATCTACGAGATAATCAACTTTTTTATTGCTTTTTCTCCCTTTTTCCCTGATTATATTGGTCCAAGAAGAGGTTTGCAAAATGTCATCTAGTCCATAAATCAAAGTCATTATCTTCAACTCTGATGATGATGATGAGCGCAGTGTTTATCTAAAAGGCTGCAGGAATGGGTGGGTGGAGAGGGGATGTCGCATGCGTCCACATGGGAATTAATCCCGACGATCAATGGGAATTAGATCCAATGTTTACACACTACACTGAACAGACTGATTTTTTTTCTCTTCATCCTCTCTTCTTAACAAACCATTTATTCTAACTCGTGTCCTTATATTTTCTCTTAATTTCCCACAAAATAGATGACGTCACCTCGAAAGTCAACTGCTCTAAATCCCAAATGCAATTTAGTCTCCTCTGCGCTGCTAGTAGCCCCAGAAATGAGACCCCTGCTGGGCCTTGCCCTTTTCCTGCCCTTCTTTTTAGAGGGACTTGGATGGGAGCAGCCAAATTTCAGCAATGGGTGAGTCGACAGAGGAAAAATTGGAGGTCGCCAAGTCTCTAGAATAGAATAGAATAGAATAGAATAAGAAGAAAGAGAGTGTTTAAGCATGGGTTGACGCGATCGAACAAAAGAATCTTCTTCCCCTTGTCCACTGCAATATGATTTGCCTCTTGTGTTGTCACAGAATGGATGAAGAGTGTTTAAAGTTTATTAATTGGTTTTAAATAATTTTAGACCTCCCTATGGCGACGAGCCATTTGCTAATGATAGACCACGGTGCATAAGGGGTCCACGAGAAAGGGGTTAGACGGGCATATTTAAGAGGTTGAGCGCCGTGTAATTTGCCTCGTTTCTGCAACTGATTGCGAGTCTGACAAAGGGGGTTTTCAAGCTCGCTTCTTATTTTTATGCGTTTTTATTTATGTGAAGTCGTTGAAGACTATGATTAAAGTTGGCGAATATTTGTTTTACCTCCAGTTTGGCCCCCGGGGACACGAGAGTGAGTGACCGCTCGGATATGCAGGTGGTTTTCGAGTCTTTAATCATGGAAATGGAAGGGCATTTTTGTTTTGATAGCGAATAAATGGTGAAATTGCTAACGCGGTGTTAAAATTGGAATTGGAATAAATTAGAAGGGAATCGGATTTATTGAGCAGCGAATGCATTTCAAATGAAGTGAGCGCCAATTAAAACTGCTTCGTCTCTCGTTCCATCCACACTGGTGCATGGATGTTGTGAGCCGTGAAACGAGGAAATCATGTGTATTACTGATTAGTTGCAATCGGAATTTTAAAAATATTTATTTTAGATTTTTCTAAGAACAATTTATTTTTTTATCATTTTATATTTTTTTATATTGTTTTTTATTCCACTTTCGATTTTTACCAAAGTTTAATGTATATTTAGTTTGTTGCAACTAGCAATATGGCATTAAATGTAGCTATTATCGACTTCCTTTATGGTTTGTCCGTCGAAAACAAGCAACAAATATGATTGCCATCGGCTCTTTTAAAATTATTCAAGAAGAGACATCAAAAGCAGATGGTTCGTCACTCTAATGGACTTCCTCCAAATTTGATTAAATGTCAGGGACGTGGAATTAATGTTACTCCACTCCATACTTCGACATTACGTTATATATACCAATTACACCGAGAAAAACTCATCGGTCATAAAATAACAGCTGTTTTGGGTAACTAAACCAGCCGAGCTTTCATAGTAATTAGCAATTTTAACCACAGATGACACTGGAAAACTGTTTTACACCGTCGAGTAATTAATTGCCGGTTATAAAACTCGGTTATAAAGACATCCACCTGACAGAGCCGGCTCAATAAAAAGCCACCAAGCTGAAAAATACGATACGCACGTAAAAACAGCATGAATTTTCTTCTTTATTTCGTTTCGTGCTGACACCGTACGAGTTTCCATAGTGACTGTGTAGTGACACCGGTAGCGGGTCGTGTATGTCCCTCGTATTGGAGAAGTGGGAATAAACGAATTTCCTTATCTCACGCACACACCATACGTAGTTTCCCCTTCTCATTTGTACACTTGTTGGATAAATAAAATAAAATACTATATAAATAAAAAAAACGATGGAAAATTTGCATCGGGCCATGAAATGAGAGACGAGGTGATGAATCCAGATTAGATAAGAGAAGAAAACAAGTTGTCGTGATATTCTTATCTACGCGCAGAATTATTTACATGAATCCATTAATTAGAGGAAAAAATGGCAGGCAAAGTCATGAATTATTCATCAACATGCCTAATTCCATTCCATTCCTGCAAAAGGAGCAATGAAATAAAATATTTATATTTTCCAAGTTTTTTAATATAAAAATGCGACACGTGATGACATTTTTGATCGATATATTGTCAACTCGTATCGATTCATCGATCCAAACATACATCCAAACGCTTCGCAATCATGTTTGAGGGTAAACTGAGAGGTGAGGGTAAATAAGGTATGTTAGGTGTTGCTAGGGGTTTCAAAATTGAAAATAAAGATTGAAAAAAATGATGTAAGAAGAGTCCGTGCAAGTTTTTTTATATATATATTTTTTTTCTCTTCGTCTTCTTCCCCACTTCTTTTGTCCCTTGCAAGCTGAAAATGATGCAGGTTGGTCTTTGTCACTGGCTTGTTCCTTTGATCCTTTCTTGAAGCTTCGAGTGAAGGAAAAAATAGCTTTTTCATGTCACCTCGATGCAGGGGACAGGCTTGTGTTGGTGACATGGTTGCCACTGACGACAGAATGAGAAAATTGGGTGTTTGTATTTCTCCTGCACTGAATTTTCACGCAACACTTCAATTTATATACCTGTGTTGGTTTGTTTTTTTGTTTTTTTGTTTTTCCTGCAACCGCAGAAAATTTGTATGGTTTCTGTGGTGTTAGAGAATTGTCAATAAACCACCTGAATGGAAATTATTAGAGTTTCTTTCAACATTTATTTTTTTTTGTTATTTTTTATTTTTATCCTAGTTGGTATTTTGCACGAAGAAGTGAATGAAAAAGTGAGAGGAAATAAAAAATGGGTGTTGCTTTCCCCTACACGACAAGCATGCAATGCTATTTGCCAGTCACAAGTCTAATCTGATTATGGAATCTGATGGATCGAAAATGGTATATATTTTTTTTATGCTTTTTTTTTTTCTGGCTCGGAAGAAAAAGCACTTTCATTCAAAGAGTGAAAAGTAGATTTCTTTTTAAAATGCGACGGTTTAAAGATTTTTTTTCCAGGAAATGCAGTTTTGTGATAAATAAAAGAAGCTTTATTGACTTTTATAATAAATTAATGTTGTTCAAATATTAACTTTCGTCAGTTACAATGTTTATTTTTGCAGGAAAAGATAAATTTCTACTATTTTTAACCAAAATTTAATTTATTTCTGCTAATGGAACTAAATGCAATTATCTTTTGAAGGAAATTAATAACAATGACTCGCTAGTTTGGTTTCCAAAAAAGAAAAAAAGTAAAAGGAAAAAGAAGAAGGCAGAAAGAGAGAAAAAAAGGAATCACTGCAAGTTAGGACATAATGATCCTACTGTGCTGATGGAAGCAAACCACACTTGCACTAGACAAACTGTCATTAATCTTTTTTTTTCTCTCTTCTAGACACCATCACTATCTCTCATTCTCCTTGCTTTCTTCATGGTGTTAATAAGTGGGAACAAAGGCTTCGTTCTGTGCCAGATGTTTCAATTTGTCGAATTATTTTTATTACGTGTTCTTTCCTTTAATTACAACTTTCGATTTATCATTTTTAATTCCCCTAAAACTCGTATTTTTGCTTCGATCGGCTTACCATACCAGTTCCACTCTCCGCCACCCCTAGCGAACGGCGCTGCGATCGGCGCACATCTTGCTGCAGTTTTGCCAGCTCTAGCGAGTAGCGACTGCATTTAGTTTGCTCTCCTCCCCGTCTGCTGTGAGGTAGTGTGGCAAATGGGGCTGTCAGTGCCGCGTGAATTACGCAACGCAATGTTTGTACAAGGTGATAGACATGCCAATCACTTATTAATTCGCTGAAAGCTCACCGTATTCTACTGGTTTAAATCAGAAGCGAGGCGAAACGAGTTGTCGTCGTGCGTCGTGGTCGACGAAACGTGCCAAATTACCGGACAGATCCCTTCGCAAATTTGTCAAGTGAGAAACGAACTGAAACATGGGATTATCGGGCGAGCAGTCGATACGCAGTCGCGAGCGGTGAAAGCCGATGGACATCGTGCGGACCATTTGCCGCGCTCCAGTGCGGCGACGCGGCGGCGTCATGAGGGTCACGTTCGGCGTCGTGATTTTCCTTTCCATTCTAATGTACACGTGCCTTTTACGGAGCCAAATCGCGAACGACGCGAGCAATTTCCCCGAACGGACGTTCATACGTAACAGCCTGTTAAAAGGATTCAATTTGGAGTCGGATCAGTGGCGACTCTCGGACACAGCCGGACATCAAAGACTCAACTTGGAAGGCGTTCGACATCTGATGGCCGACAGGAGGAAATTGGAAATTTTCGGCGAGGAAGGCGACGAGTCGATAGATTCCATAAGTTGTAACACGATCGGGGAAATCGACGAACGCGAATTTTTGGCTGCCGGATGGACCAAAGCGGTTTACAGTGGCCGTTACCGCGATCGTTCTTTGGCCGTCAAAGTGGTCAACACCAACGGACACGATTTGCAAACGTGTTTGCGTGAAAAAGGAGACAATTTTCAAGAGTGTTATCGAAAATCAGCCGCGAAAATTCTCAAAGAGATAGTTCTCTTTAAGCAACTGCTGCACGAAAACATGCTCAAGGTTAGTTTATATAGTTCCATTCCAAATCAAAACACAAAACTTTTCTTTTCTTATTTTTTTACTTTTTCAAAACCAATAAATAAATACATGCCTTGTGTTTGCACTTATTAGTTTCGGTGTTGACAGGAATAAATTTAAAAAAATTGTGCCGTAAAAAGGGGGAATAAAAATGTGTAAATGAATAACAGGTTTGCAGTGAGACGAAAAGTAAAAAAAAAATTAATGAAAATTTACAAGTTTAAATTAAAAAAGGAAGAAAGAAAAAAAAATGTGTAATAAATCAAATTATTATTTTTTTAAAAGGGTAAATTTAATTTTAATCCGGTATTCAGGAGGATGAAAGTAAAAATTATAATAAAATTAGGTGTGTTGAAAACAAAAATCAAATGTTTTGACGAAACAAATGCGTTTGCCTCGCGGTCGTGGACGTCTAGTCCATCAATCTTTATCGTAACAGGCCATTTGAGGCTTATAATTTACGAGCTTACCTGGAGGCGGGTACCGGGGAGAACTGCAATCACGTTATACCTGGCCAACCTGGTCTATAAAGTACCGGTTAAAAAGAAAACTCCCTGCTGGGCTGCGCTCGAACTCTTAAAGACTGGAAAAACAAAAAAAAAATTCCAACTTAAAATCTGACAGTTCCAGACCAATTTTTTTTTCTTTTATCTTTCAAAACCTTAAATTAAAATCTTAAACGGGTTGGTGAGAGAGAGAAAGAAAAAACAAAAACGTTTTTTTAAACTGACCAAACACGAATTTAATTGGCCTTTGTCTCACTAGATGGATAGGCTTAGTGTTAATCCGTGCAGAATTAGGCCTAACCGACTGGGAGTGTGCACGAAAAATGGAAAAAAAAAAAAAAGATTGTAATTTTCTAATTGACCTGATTAAATATTGACACTCAGGGGTGGGCATCAGACCTCGATTTTTAGTGGGCTTTGTGTCGCGTGACGGACACGTGCTCTCGTTCACCCATCGCAACCCCACAGGCATAAAAAAGCAACCAGATGCTCGTCGTGCGATTGACACGGACCTCGAATCGATATTAATAATGCATTATAGGTGAATAAAAGTATAAAAATCCATTCTACCATTTCCCAGCAGCGCCCTGTGCTCCCTGGATGCGCAACTGGATGTATAAAAAACAGATAAAAAAAAGGAGAAAAGAGAAAAGAACTTTTCCCCTGATGGGATTTTAGGCGCCTGATTGAATCCGTGTGTTGTTTGTGTTGAGTCTGCGAAATAAATTTCGCCACCAGACGATGTTGTAGCTAAGAATTTGGCCTATGGGATCGGTCTGTATCTATAAACATTTGGCCTCAACCTCATCACATTGCAATCCCGCGCAAAACAACATCCTGTTTAGTTAACCTTAAATCGGGTAATTTATGGGCGACTATAAAAGTATTAATTATCGTTTCTGTTTACGGTTTTAAGCCCGTGTATTTATACGAATAAAAATATGTTTTTTCTTTCTCTCTCTCTCTCTTTCCAAACGTGGAATTTATTTTTATTGAGGGGATTTTAAGAGGTGATAATTTATATGGCGTGTGACATTTTTTTTTTTTTTTGAGTTAGGATTTTGTTTTTTGTTTTTTATCGAAAGGAGGAACGTGAAGGGAGCGTTAAGAGGGCGGGCGGGGACGAGGTGCATGTGTCTAGAGATTTTCCCCATCGTTTGGGATAATGAGATGCTTTGCATTCTGAGCTTGGATGTCGGCTGATGCCCTCATCTGCCATTGTGAAGGGGCGGATGATGGCGGGGGCATATCGGCCAAGATGTTGTTTTATATGCGACAGACCCTCGAACGATAAAATAAATGGGACGATTTTTATGATTGGAAACGGGATGTCAGTTCGAGCGAATGGCAAAAGTTTCCGCACTTTTTTTTTTCTTTCGGGGTAATGGAGATTGGGAGGAAAGACGAGTGAAACCACGTGCAATGCTGGAGATGGAGTGAGAGAGAGTGATTAGGCCTAAAATAGTTTTGTTGTTTTACTTTTTGTTCTGGAATGGAAATGGATTAAGGTTTATTTAGGTGCTGGGGGTTTGTGGTTTAGGATTCTTTAGTTTTTTTTTTAAATTTTTTTTAAGGAATTAGTGACGCCTGACGTCTGTTTTTCTCTTTTGAATTTTATTTTTTGTTTTTTCATCGACCGGTTGTCCGTTTTGTTGAATCTGGATTCATTAGATACGGATGACTGGTTTCGGAAATTCCAATTTTATTTACATTTTAAATAAATTTAAACTTGAAAAATATAAATTATACGATTTAATTAATCTACGAATTGATTTTTTATTCCAAGCACTCGCGTCTTCGCTCTCCCGGGAGAGTCGTCATAAAAAAAGAGGAAAACGTCACGTGAAAAGGGTTCGCTTTGATTGACGTGTAGTTTTTTTAAGTGGTGTTAAGTTTGCCACTTGTCATTTTTCTTCGTGAATAATTTTCCAAGTTGGGGGTTCCAAGAGAATTTTTTTTCCTTCTTCCTCCTGCTCTCTACACTCTTACTCATCTACTCTAGTCTATTTTGTTTTTAAATTAAAATTAATTTTTTTTTCATCCATCGAGGCGCTTTAACGAGCGTTTCCTTCGAGTCTCGAGTTGCACACGATCCCCTTTTTCTCTCAATTGGAGTGAGAGTGAAGATTTATCAAGTAGAACAAATACGTGTGTTGTGCATGAGGAAGAATACAATTAGCGAAGTCGAGCCTTCGCTTTTTGTCTCGCTCGAGCCATTGAAAACTACGAGGCCTGGAGCATGAAAAATAGAAAATAGTCGAGTCCCCTCCTCACTTGGTGCACTTTGATGCCCCAATGATGCGAGCATGTGTCAGGAGGGTCATAATTTCTGGTGGAAAACAGACGCGTCAACCATAAATATGTCAGTAAAGACCACGAAACGAGCTGCACGTGGTCCTTTTTACTCGTTTCCCCCTTTCCCCTCCTCTTCGTTCGTCCCTTTGAATTTGACTTTTGTGGACACAAGAAATCCCAACCCAGGACTCGACACGTCGAAAAAGAAATGGACCGAGAGGTTTTTGTTCGCTCGTTGACCCCTTTTCTCCAATTTTTTATTTTTTTTTGCTTTTCTACAGGGACAACTTTATTAGGCAACGACTCATGCACGGAT
>JAQFZO010000221.1:0-31582 GCA_034695885.1 Geophilus flavus
TGATTTTTTTTGAATTTTTGATTTTTCGGATTTAGGGATTTAGGGATTTTTGAAATCTGATTTTTTTTGGGGGTTTGGTGGTTGGTTTTTTTTGGTTTTTGTGGTGGGAAAATTTGAAAATCTGAAAATTTATTTTTTAAAAACTTTTTTTTATTTTTTCTGAAAAATATCTGAAAATTTAAAATTTTGAATTTTGTGATTCAAATGTTTTTTAAATTTCAATAAAATCTGGAAAAATCAAATATTTGATTTTAAAAATCACAAAAATTTAAAAAATCAATCAAAAAATTCAAAATCTTGAATTCAAAGATTTTAAAAATCACAAAAATCCAAAATCTTTCCTAAAAAATCAAAAAATTCAAAAATCCTAAAAAATTCAAAAAAATTCAAAAAATTCAAAAAATCAAATCAATTGAATCGCCCAATCAAAAAAAAAATTCATAAGCAACAAAACTCACTCCAAAAAAAAATCAGATTTTAAAAATCCCTAAATCCCTAAATCCGAAAAATCAAAAATTCAAAAAAAATCAAATCCATGAATCACCTAATCCAAAAAATTCAAAACCCACAAGAAAAAAACTAAAGATTTAAAAAATCCCAAAAATCCTCTAATCTTTCAAAAAATTCAAAAATCCTCAAATCCTTCATAAAAAACCCCAAAATTCTTCAAAAAATCCAAATTCCATCAAAAAAATTCCAAAAACCCCCCTAAAACCCCCTTCAAAAAATTCCACCCACCATTCCCCCTTCTCCCCCTCCACCCCCCATAAGTAGGCCGTACCCCCTCAGGGGATCCCACCTCCCAGAGGTCCGGTTTTGCCCCCCGAGGCCACTAGACGCGCGGGGCAATCCAAGGAGGCAACCAGGCGTGTTGACTTATTATCACACACCAGACTCGCCTCAGGCCAAGGAACGCAAACGCAACGCTTCTCCCTCCACCCACACCTCTCCTCGCCTCACCTGCTTCAAGGTTGGTCGGGGACTCCGAAGCTGCCGGACGCCATGGCACAGTTGAGTCCCATGTCCGGAGACAGCCCTACGGCCAAACGAAAAACGCCCGAAGACACGGACGGCGACGCGCTATCGCCCCGTAAGAGCAACGCTAGCAATGGCACCGACATCCAATCGGCGTTCGATATCATGGAATCGGAGGTGATCACACTAATATCCCCAAAAAACACGCGCAACACCCGCGATTTTTACCTCAATTACTCTCTACTCTGACCCATCTATCTCGTGACATGGCAGCGGCCATATTGAAAACTTGTTCCTATTCCTATTCTAAAGAAATTACAACGCTTTTCTCATTCATACCCCCGGGGGATAGTGGGTTAGGGCCTTACGGGTAGCGGTAAATATTCAACCATCCACGGGAGCCCCTATACACGTACCCCTAGTCGAATTTCACATTCATATACCCCAGGAACAAAGACAGGTGTATGTATGTCTCAAACTTAATCTTAAATATCTCTCCCTGAGACTATGTCCAATTACCAAAAAAAAAAAAAGTTTTCTGGGGGGTATTTGGGGGTGGTCAAGGGGTGTTGAAAAAGGTTTTTGGAAGGTTTTTTTGGGTGGTCATTTTTTTTTTGATTTTGGTGGGAGTTGGGTTTTGGCCTTACCTGTATGTATGGATGTCGAGGCTGGAGTGGAATGGTTGGTGATGGTCGTTTGGTTGTTTTAGGCCTAAAGGCTTTTGTGTTTTTGCCTTGGGGACCCCGGGAGTTTGGATTTGGTTTTTAGACGGCAGTTGGTGTGGTTTGATGGACCATGAGCGGTGTGCAGACACAGGTGAGGGGTGGATTTGTTTGTGCGCGGGTTTGATTTTTATTTGAATTTGTTTGAAGGAAGTTTTTTTGTTTTGATGATTTGGTTTGTTGGATCCGGGAAAAATGTTTGGTTTGATTTGTCAGGTGGTTGTGAATTGTGACTGATGAATTGTTTTGTTTTGTTTGCTGGGGTGGTGATGGTGGGGATTGTTTTGTTTTGTTTTGGTTTGGTGGATTGGTTTTTTTAATTGTTTGGGATTTGGTGAAATAAAATGGTGGTTGAAATTGTTTTGTTTTTGTTGGTTTTGTTTGTTTTTCGTTTTTAAAAGGTTTAATTGTTTAATTTTCTTATTGTTTTATATTTTTTAAATTTTGCTTTTGTTTATTTCTATCTATTTTACTTGTTTGTCTGTGTTTTTCACGTTTAAAAGGATTTTTTAAAATTCATTTATATTCTTCGATAAAATTTATATACTTGATTTTTTCTGTTTTTCTAGTTTAAAACTGTTTTATATTCGTTTTTCTTCATATTTTTCATGTTTTTCTTGATTTTATTTGTGTTTAAAATTGATTTTATTCATTTTTCTTCGTTTTCCCCGTTTTCTAATCGTTTTTCTACACATTTTACACCTGTTTACTTGGTTTTTTCGTCTGTTTTTACATGTTTCCACATTGTTTCTTCTGCTGTTTTCTTGTTTTTGATTCATTTTTCTACACATTTTACACCTGTTCACTTCGTTTTTTCTGTTTTAACTAGTTTTAAACCGTTTTTTGGTCATTTTTAACACGTTTCCACTTTGTTTTTTCTGTTTTAATCAGTTTTAAACCGTTTTTTGGTCATTTTTAACACGTTTCCACTTTGTTTTTTCTGTTTTAACCAGTTTTAAACCGTTTTTTAGTCATTTTAAACATGTTTCCACTTTGTTTTTTCTGTTTTAATCAGTTTTAATCCATTTTTTGGTCATTTTAAACATGTTTCCACTTATTTCCATTGAGTTCCTTGTTTTTGTTTTGCGTTTTCATAACATTCATGAATTTTAAAATATAATTTTATTTGTTTTTCTTGAATAGGAACGGGTGAGTGGTCACTCGGCCAGCCTGGGTCCCATCACAAGCGTGGTGGGCAGTTCGAGCACGAGTTCTTTCACAAACGTGCCCCGGTTGAGCCACACACCGACGACGGCGGATTTCCAACCACCGTACTTTCCACCACCGTACAACCATCTGCCACCTCAACAACAACTGGACTTCCACGCGCATCACGTGAACACGGACCCGTACCTCAACTCGTTGCACCCGGCCTCGCAACAGCACTATCATCAACTTCACGCGCCTCAGCGTCACGATGTGCTGGCTAGGAGGGACTCGGATGCCGCCGCCGCCCTTCACCTGCAGACCAACATGCACGCCGGTCTGCCGGGTTACGACTCGGCCACGAGGCGATCCGATTATTCGGCCGTGCGTCGGCCCGACGTGCTCATGCATCATCACGGACTCGGTGATCAAGATTCCTTGATTTTACATAATGCCAATTTGCCCACGCTCGAAGACGGACAGGTAGGATGATGAAAAAAAATATTTATTTTGCTATTTTTTGATTGGTTGGTGGGGTGGAAAGGGGGGGGGGGGGTGTTGATAGGGTTTATGGGGTTTTAGGTGTTTTTTTTTTGGTGCAGATTTTTAGGATTTTGTTGATTTTTTTTTTTTTTTTTGCATGGTTTGGGGTAAATTGCAAGTTTTTTAAAAGTTGCAGGTTTTTTTGTGAATTTGTTAATATTGCTGTGTGAATTGCAAATTTTGAAAAAATTGCAATTTTTAGGAAAAATTGCAGAATTTTATGCATTTTTAGAAAAATTTGCAGAATTTTATGCAGTTTGCAAATTTTGAAAAAATATTGCATGATTTTTTTAATCAGTTTGCAAAAATTGCAATTTTATCCATTTTTAGGAAAATTGCAGAATTTTATGCAGTATACAAATGTTTTAAAAAATATTGCAGAATTTTTAATCAGTTTGCAAAAAGTTGCAGAATTTTTTTTTATGGAATTTGCAAAAATTTGTGCAGAAATTTTATGCATTTTTTTAAACCCTACAAAAAGTTGCATATTTTTAATAATTTTTTAAAATTTGTGCATAATTTTATTTGGAGGAAGTTTTGTAAGACTTGATGCAAATTGCAATTTTTTCTTGAAATTGCAGGATTTTATGCAGTTTCAGGAAGATTTGCAGAATTTTATAGTTTGCTAATTTTGTAAATATTGCATAATTATTAATCAGTTTACTAAAAGTTGCGAATTTATTTATGCAATTTTTAAAAATTTGTACGGAAATTTCATGCATTTTTCTAACCATCCAAAAAAATTGAAATATTTCATTTAGTTTTAAATTATAAAAACAAATTCCAGAAATTTCATGCTGATTTTTCATTCTGCAAATAATTGCAAACTTTCATGCAGTTTTAAATTCAACAATGATTTGCAAAATTTTCCCTGCAATTTTTTTAAATTTTTTATTTTAATTAATTTTTTTCAATATTTTTAAATTTTTAAATTTTGCACCAAATTTTCTGCAATTTGTGAAAATTTTACATCAATAATTGATGACCACACATCCATCATTTATACAACTGTATCATTTCTGTAAAACTTCAAAAATCCAAATCTCATATCTGAAATCTTACAAAAAAAAACTGCAAAATTTTTAGCATTTTTTTATTTTACAAAATTCTACTGAAAACTTTTGCAAATTTAAACAATTTTATCAGAATGGCATACAATTTGCATGCCAGAAAAACCACTTAACATCTGCAGACACTGCACACTGTAGTTTCCACAGTCACGACTAATCGATTAGACTCGCGCTCCGATTAATCAAATTCTCACAAAATTGAAATTTGGGTCAAATTTTTATGAAAATTTCTTTAAAAATACAAAAATATTCAAAAGAAACCCAACATTTTCAACAATTTTCACAAATTATCAAAAAATACAATTCAAAATTTTCAAAAAAATTCAAAAATTCCTTCAAAAAATTTCCAAAAATTCAAAAGTAGTAAAAAATATTGTTAAAATGGTCAAAACCATTATTGGAATAGCAAACATCATTGTTGAAATAGGTAAAGGCATTGTTAAAACGGACAAAAACATTGTTAATACAGTCAAAACCATTGTTAAAAGGATCAAAACCATTGTTGAAATAGCAAAAACCATTGTTAAAACTGTCACAACCATTGTGGATGTATAAAAAAATTTGAGAACTTTAATTAATGAGTATGTCAAAAAATTTTCAACAATGAATTTCTAAAAATTCAAATTAAAATTTAAATAATTTCATCCTTAAAATACTTGTTTGTGTCCAGAATGGGATGCTGCAAATGCATCATGGGATTATTTAGAGGCTCCAATGGGGCTTGTGGTAGGGGTAAATGACCACGTAGTGGAAATTTTTAAAATAATTTCTTCCTTTTATGGAGTAAGACACTTCCTTGTAGGAAAGTTGTCAAGTAATATTAAAGTGCAAGTGATATGATGTGTGTATATTGACACAGTGCCATTTGGATCCGTGTTTTAACTGACATTAAAATGAGTTTCCAACTCTAACTGGGTACATCTAGATCTGCAAATTGCTTTTTCACGTGGTTGTTTTTAGTACAACAATTGCTGTTTGCATTGTTTTAAATAGGAAATTTAATATTTTAAGTGTGATAATTTGAATTTCATTGGTCAAATGTTTTAAAATTTGTATAAATGTAATTTTTGAAGAAATATAAAGTTTCATTGTTTGAAACAATTTTTTAATTGTTTAAAATGGTGTTTTAATTGTTATAAACATTTGGTTGATTGTTGCCACTTCTAACAACAATTTTAAAGCAAATGATCATTTATTGTTTGAATCAAAAATCAAAAATTTGAAAAACTAAACAATTAAAAAATATTTTTTGGATTGTTTAAAGTATAAGTATATCATTGTTTTAAATCATAGAACTATTATAAACAATCAAAAATCCATTTTAAACAATCAAAAATCCATTTTAAACAATCAAAACTCCATTTTAAACAATCAAAAAGCCATTTTAAACAAACAAATATCCATTTTAAACAATCAAAAATCTATTTTAAACAATCAAAAATCCATTTAAAACAATTTATATACAAGTTTAAACAATTGATATACCATTTTAAACACTCAAAAATCCATTTCAACCCCTCAAACCCATTTTAAACAATCACATACCACTCAAACCCCTAAAAAATACTCCTTCAACCCCCAATCCTTCACCCAATCCAACAAACAACCCTGAAAAACAACATAAACACCTCCCTTCTAACCCCTTAAAAATCACAAAAATCAATAACAACAATAAAATCAAAGCAAACAATTACATTTTAATATCTTTTTAATACTATGTTGAACACTTTTCCTATTGGAATGTGGAAGGTGTAGGATAATACCTGAGGTCAACATGGGAGGAGGGGTGAGTGCCCTGCCAACTCAGATTCCCCCTCAATGGGGCATGATGGGGGTGTTCCCCTCAGGTATGCCTTAAGGACTCCTTTCCATTATTCTTCCAGGTGTGTAAAATGGACCATTTTTATGACTAGTTTTTTTTTTGAAAGAGAGAGAGAGAAATCTTTTTTCAGATGAAATTTTTTAATTTTTTGTTTTTGAGAAATTTTTTTTCTGAATGGTAAATTTCATCAACAGTTGCAACAAACAGGTGCAACTGGTTGACCCAATGGTGGCAAAATTCACCTGTGTCTTCATCACCCCTGCTCTTCTTATAATGGTCCATCCTCCTGACCCTGACACTGACAGTGTTAAAAAAATGGGGAAACATTGTTTGAATTGTGAATATATTGTTGAAATTTGTGGAAGTTTTTATAAATGTGTGATATTATTGTTGAAAAAGTTGAAACCATTGTTTAAAAAAGGTAAAATGATTGTTAAATTTAAAAAAAAACATTGTTTTTTAGTGGAGTAATTGTTGAAATGGCTGAAGTGGTCAAAATAATTGTTTGAAATAGCAAAATGCATTGTTAAAATGGTCAAAATCATTGTTTGAAATAGCAAAATGCATTGTTAAAATAGTCAAAATCATTGTTGACAAAGTTGAAACCATTATTTAAAAAAAGGTGAAATAATTTTTAAATGTAAAAAAACATTGTTTTAAAATAAAATAATGGCTGAAATAGTCGAAATTATTGTTGAAATAACAAAATTCATTGTTAAATTGGGCAAAATCTTGGTTAAAATAGTAAAATGCATTGTTAAAACTGTTAAAAACGTTGTTAAAATGACTGAAGTGATCTAAATCATTGTTAAAGTGGTCAAAATCATTCTTGAAGCAAGTAAAACCCTTTTTAAAACAACTAAAACCATTGTTGACATGTGAAACCATTGTTACAATTATAGAAACCATTGTTACAAAAACTTAAATGATTGTTAAAACATCCAAAACCAGTTACACACATGAAACCATTGTTAAATACTTAAAACCCATTGTTGAAACAACACCACCCACCATTCCACCATTTTGTTTTCACTTCTTTTGTTTGTGTGAGAATATTTTTTTTCAAATTGAAATTTTGATGGGAGATTTGGGATGATGTCATGCGAGTTGAGTTGGTTAATAAATTATTCAGCGCCACACAGTGGCGGATGGCGGAACGAATTGGTGGCTTAGACTCGACACGTTTGTGGCGGCAAAATTGTCCACCCACCCTTTTCGCGGGCTTTTTATCTTCTCATCTGTGGATGGTGGGAGGCATTCTAAATTGCTGCAAGGGGATAGCGAAGAGGCGAATGGCAATTGCTGCGCATGGGGACTAACTGAATGGGGTGTGGTAAAATGAGTTTCACCATTTTTTATTGTTGCATTTTTTCGGTTTTAGGTGATTGTTTTATTTGGGTTGAATAATGTTGTGGGTGGTTAGTGGTTGTTTTAGGATTAAACAGTGGTTTTGGATTTTTTTAGTGGGTTAACAATGATTTTGGACTGTTTAACAATGAGTTTTGACATTATTAATGATTTTTGAACTGTTTAACAATGAATTTTGACTATTTGACAATGGATTTTAACAGTTTAAGAATGGTCTTGGACATTAATAATGCTTTTGGACACTTTAACAATGAATTTGATTGTTTAAAAAGAATCCTGACTGTTCAACAATACATTTTGACAGTATTTCAATAATGGTTTTTATAATTCCAACAATTCTCTGACATCTTTTAACAATGATATCATATATTTTAACAATGCTTTGACATCTTTTAATAATGGTATCATATATTTTAACAATGGTACCATGTATTTTAACAATGATTTCATCTGTTTATTAGGTCTAAACAATAAAGAATTTTTTTAAAAATCACCCTTCAATTTTTTTCAACCAATAAAAAACAACTTTTATTCTCCAATCATAAACCATTACTCAATGCCATTAATACATAAAATAACTTTTTCCCACATTCTCTCATAAACAAACAAGATTTATTATCAAGCATACTCCAAAAGCCGTTCTTAAAAACACTCAAAATCATCCCAAATCATGTTTTCCCACTTTCATAACCCATCCAACAAAACTCCAACACTTGAAAACACCGAAAACAATCCCAAAGTCATAACTAATAATCAATTTTTGCACGAAAACACTAAATCCTAATTGATATTCCACATTCATAACTCTATTTATCAACATATGAATGCAGCAAATTAAAATTTATTCACATTTAACAATTTTTTATCCACCAGATGGGAAAAAAATCCAATGATTCTCAGTTTCCTCCAACTTTTTCTCATTTCATTTCCTTATGAATGAATTTCTAAGGTCCTTAGCCCTTAAAGGGACTTTTAAAAAAAACATACAAATCTCTCTTAAATTTCCTGGACAATAAATTAGATGATAAATAATGAGTTAAGTCTAAATGATTACATGAAAAACTCAACAAATGTTAAAGTTGTAAATTTAGTTTTAGTGTCTTTGGTATTTTTTTGAAGGCTGTTTGTCAAAAACGTTTAAAAGTAAAAGTCTGGTGCTCAAATGGTGAAAATTTGGGGTAAAATAAGTGATATCATTGTTAAAATAGGTGAAATCATTGTTAAAATTGGAGAAACATTATTAAAATAGGTGAAACATTGTTAAAATAGGTGAATTCATTGTTAAAATAGGTGAAACATTGTTTATCTATCCAAAACCATTATTAAACAGGCAAAAACAATTGTTAAAACAAGTGAAACCATTGTTAGAACAAGTAAAATCATTGCTTAGTTATAATAAACAGTTTAAATCATTGTTGAATTATATAAAGTCACTGTTAAAACAAGTGAGATCATTGTTTAAAAAGATGAAACGGTTGAAAAACAGATCAAACCATTGTTAAAACTAAAAATCATTGTTCCAACTTACTAAACAGATATGGTACCATTGTTAAATGAAATAAAAGCATTTTTGAAATAATAAAAACAAGTAAAATTGTTGTTTAAATAGATGAAAGTTTAAAAACTGATCCAACTATTGTTAAAACAAAAATTCATTGTTAAAACCACAACAACCATTGTTACATCAAGAAAAACATTGTTGCAACCAGAAAAACACTGTTAAAACAAGAAAAATCATTATTAAATCAAGCAAAATCATTGTTAAGACCATTGTTAAAACAAAAAAAAGCCCAATCATTGTTTAAACACTTTGATTATTAAAAAACGAAAATTTTGTTTTTCAAAATCTTCTTTGATGCTCGTTTACTTTTGCATGTTGAGAGAAAAGCATTCCATTCTACTCACGTGGGTTACCCCAAGGTCATGGACCCACTCCCTGGCGGCAATGGCCTGAGGGTGAGTTAAGTGACGGACCCTCTGGGAAGGCCGAACTCGAGGAAAACGAGGAAGGATATTTAACATAAATTCCGCCATTGTTTTCTTTTCTTGAATTGTCATTTTTGAAGGAAGAGAATTGGTTTCATTTTTTTTAGCGGCAATAATCGTGTCTGTGGGTTGTTTTTTGCTCTGTTGGAGTGGAAGTTTGAGATTGTTGGATTGAGCATGTTAGTATTGTTGTGTTTTTTGGTTTTTTCATTGTTAGGGTTTTTTATGGTTTTTTTAATTGTTGAGAAATTTTTTTTTGGTTGGATTACTAGATTTTTTGGGTTTTTTTTTTAAATTGTAGATTTTAAGTTTTTAAAAAAAATGATTTTTCTATTGTGTGGAGGAGAGGTATTGTTTAAGTTTTGCTTGGTTTTATGGCTGTTGGAAAAGATTTTATGTCTACAAATTGTTGAACATTGTTGCTGTTGTTGATGAATTTTGATCACAACTCATTGTTGTTTTGACATTGTTGAATATCATCTACGGTTTCTGTATTATTGGAACAATTCTCACACAATTTGTATTGTTTCAACAATATTTTTCTCATTGTTGGTTTGTTTTGTTCAAGATCATTGTTGAACACTATCATTGCTTAAGTTTATTGTTGAACACTATCATTGCTTAAGTTCATTGTTGAACACTATCATTGCTTAAGTTTATTGTTGAACACTTTTCATTGCTTTATTGTCCATTGTTGATTTTAGAGGCTAAAATAATATTTAACAATGATTTTGAAGGCTAAAACAATGTTTAACAATGATTTTTAAAGCTAAAACAATGTTTAACAATGATTTTTACAGTAAAACTGCTCAATGATTTTTTAGCTTAAAGCAAAGTTTAACAATTATATTTTGCTCAACATTGACTTTATCATTGTTGAATACCATTGTTGAAGCCTTTATCATTATTGAATACCATTATTGAATCCTTTATCATTGTTGAACACCATTGTTAAACACCATTCTTGATCACTTACCTTTCATTGTTAACCATCATTGTTAAAAACTTCTCACCACACCACACCGAAACCCATCCATCCAATCCCGATCATCGCGCAAACCCTATTGTCTTCTTCTTTTTTATCCAACACCAAAATCCAAATTCATAATGCTTTTCACCATACACAAAACTAAATTCCAAAACAACAAGCAACCCTTATCAACTTTTTGGCCATTGTCCACTCTTGGGTCACTAAAGATACGCCTAAAACGTCCATCATCACACATTCTTATCCCCATTCAACCATCCCAAAACTCTTCTGTCTTAAAGAAAAATGGGAAACTTCCAAAACTGCCCTGGTGGCTAGTGTCCATATCTCTTTTTATCACCATACCGAGCTTTTAATTATTGTCACCAGGAGGTCCGGATTAAAGCGAGTTGTTAATCAAACCGTTATCACTTAGCTGGGCCCGGTCAACTTCCTGTTGGCCGTCATGCGCCCTATTGTCGACTGGTTTTTTTGTCCCCAACTTCCGCCCGTCCTCCCTCTTCCTCATCCTCCATCATCGTTCCCCCATCTTTTCTCCTTTGATGCCATTTTTGGGGTCAGTTTGACGTCATCTCGGTCGCAACAACCAATGTCTTATCTCTGTGCCACGTAATTAATGGCGTGTCTTAGAAAATTTTGTTCCGCGCCACCTTCTGTCGATTTGTGCGGGTTTAATAATAAATGAACATTTTTCATTTAATCTTCTGAACTTCCTTTTGCTACGTTGCAAATGATGATGCTGGATTAATGACTGATGTATTATTGTATGGAAGGGTTTGATTGTTAAAGGTGCAATTGTTGCAATGGTTGTTTACGGAGTTTTTTGTTTGTTGTTGAGCTTCTGTTTAGTGTCGAGTGGTCATTGTTTAGAAAAAAACATTGTTGAGTAGCAGACATTGTTTAAAATTTATTGTAGAACTATTTATTATTGAAAAATCATTGTTGAAGACAAGTAATTCTTTAAAAATCATTGTTGAAGACAAGTAATTCTTTAGAAATCATTGTTGAAGACAAGTAATTCTTTAAAAATCATTGTTGGACATTAGTCATGATTACAAATTCATTGTTGAAAGTTTATTTGTTTAGAAAAAAACATTGTTGAACTGCTTATTGTTGAAAAAAATCATTGTTGAGCACTCTTTATTGTTGAAAAGTCACTTACTAGACAGAAACAAGCTGGAGTTATTGAAAAACATTACTCATTCTTGACAAACATTGTCAAAATTTCACTAACCTACAGCACCATTGTTGAACATCACCCATTATTATTATTATGAAACAACACATACCGCCATACATTCTCCACAGGATCTCAAATCCTAAATTCCAAACTCCCATTGATTTCCAATTGATTAAAACCTATTGGAAAACTCCCACCCCAACTGTTTTTAATTACATTACATTCCCATCATGCATCCAGAAACAGTTGGAAGCACATAAGCAGCATAGCAAATTTTCCAATTATCCCCCAATTAATCAACACCAATCACAACATTCAACACACCAAATCAAAATCTCATTCTTTAACACACCTATAAACATCCAATTACATCTTTTACAACACATCAAAACACAAGAAACACCAATCCAAACACTTACAACACCCAAAATAGTGACATACAACTCCATTTTCAGGAAAATGGATGAATTCCACAATTTATTCCAAGGATTGATCGAGGATAGAGGATATTGCAGCATTGTTGACAAGTTATTATATACCGCATAACATGACGGAACCTTGGTCAACTTATTGTATGGATCTATTGGAACCCAAACCAATAGGTAGACTAGGAGTTTGATGGTTGTTAGTCATTATTGACCAGTGTACAGATTTCGATAACGTAAATCGTCACCGAAATCCGTTATTCGTAAATTGGGGAAATCGTATAGTAATTGAACGCACCTAATAACAAAGGCACTATTTAGTTTAATTTCTTCAGTTTTCTTAATGAGATTACATATACACTTAATACACGTGCTTAATTCAACATGACACATTTCTATTTAGTATTTAACCACATCAATTCACAGCAATAAATATGAAAAGTGTGAATTAATCCCCAGCCCCCAACATGAAGGGCAATTTGTTCTCATTCTAATCAGAAACAGGGGGAATGGCTGACTGAGTTGAGTGAGTTGAGTGAGTGAGTGGGAGAGTATATTTTATTCCCATCATTCCCATCATCATCATTACATCATAACACCTACCCCCTTGTGCTGGCACAAGGCTCTTCCCCCCATTTTCATCAATACAACATTGCCTTATCCAACAACTGGGGCCATAAATATCTCTCCTTAACTGAGGATAGTGTAGGTCACACATTAATTTAGTCTAGGATTTATCAGGAGAACATATCTACATATGAGAAAGTTTTTTTTTTGTTACTCCTTTCTACCCCTGTGTCTACTTCCTGTTTAAAGTGAGAATGGATGTTGGGTGTAATCTTGATTTTTCAGTGTTGGGGGTTTGGGATGATGATGTCATTGTTGGTTGGGGATTGTTGGGGGTTTGGGGTTTTTCAGGTTGGATAGTGGTTGATAATGGGTTGGATGTTTGAAATGAGGATTTTTGAGGGTGAAACAGTGATTTTTATATTTAGAAAATGTTTAACAATGATTTTTGAGCCTAAAACAATGTTTATTAATGATTTTTGAGGGTAAAACAATGATTATCAGCTGAAACAATGATTTTGGAGCCTAAAACAATGTTTAACAATGAATTTTAGAGTAAAACTGCTCAACAATGATTTTTAAGCCTAAAACAATGATTATTGAGAGCTAGAAAAATGTTTTCGGTTTTTCATATTTTTACTTTTGATGTGATTCTTAGTGTTATGATCTATTACTTAGTCTTTAACAATGAAATTAAAGCTTAAACAATGTTGAAACAATGGTTTTAGGGTTTAAAACAATGACATCAAGGATTAAAACAATAATTTTAGCATTTTAAACAATCCAATTCACCATCAAACAATATTTCCCATTATCCAAACCCAGATTTTTATCATTCCTCCACAATTTTATCAACAAAAACCTCCAATTCCTTATCTCATTTCCCACCAAACATTTTAATCCAACATTTCTTTGAAGCCCCCATTCTTTCAACTTTCACTGCATCACATTGTTGAAGGTTACAGATACAATCTCGACTTTTGTCAGCCTGTAAACTCCAATTAACATTTCATACAATGCTTTTCATCTCAGTGTGAGAATTTTAGTGCCTTGAAAGATGGCCTTCTAGAAATGACCTTGTATATTATGGTCCCCTATTGAGACCTGTCTACAATGTCTTGTAAATTGTGAAAAGACATCTTCATATTTGCTCCTCTGCTCTCTTGTAATTGCCCCTTAGGTTTCTTGTTCAAAATGTCTTGTCTCCTGTAATCTCTCTGTGATTTGTAATGTCTTAGACCATCCCAGCTGCACTTTCTTTGATGACTTGCCAACTTTACTTCCCTTTCTTCATTTACATGTGGTCATTAACCTTCATTGCAAGTGGTGATGCAATTTGTGTCAATGAAAAAGTTGGGGGGATTTGTTAGGGATGTATTTTTTTTAATAATGGAAGTTGGTTTTTGTTAAATGGGATTGTTTAGATGGTGTTTTTACAGTTTTCGGGGTTTTCGGGGAAAAGCCGATGTAGTTTTGAAAATTGGGAATGGAATGAAAATGGGTTTAGATTGATCAATATTGGTTTATTAATTGTTAACAGTAGTTAAAAATGGTGTTCAACATCAATAATGGTGAAATAATGTCCCAAAAATTACAACAAAATAAAATATTGTTTCTAAAAATTCAACAATGTAAATTATTGCCTGAAAAAAGCAATAATGACAATGCATAACAAGCTTTAACAATGTAAATAGGAATTTCTTAGAAGAGATTGTTGGAAAACAGTTATTACAAACTTCAACGAAAAGCCGAGAAAGTTTTTAATATTCAATAATGATCTGGAAATAGCCTTAAATTGTTAACAATGATATAAAATAATGTTAAACAATGCCCCAAAAATTCAACAATGTCAAACAATCCTTCAAACAACCAACAATATGAAGCTTCAACAATGAAAATGAGTTTTCTAAACCCCAACAATACTTTAAAAATGATGAATGTGGGTAAATAAAGAAATAAATATAAAATGTTGTGATGTTGTGTATGTCCTGTAAGTTGTTGGATGATTTCTTGGAAAAATAGTTGTAGCAGCAAGTTTTATCTTTTGTACAAATGGTAGTGCAGTGACCTTAGTGAGGGCCATTGAATGTTTGCTTCACTTGGCTTGAGATGTAAATGCAGCTGTTGTCTCCTTTTATGTGCTTGGCTACAGTCTGTGGACAGGTGAGATTTGGAGGGATGAACAAAAGTCATTTCATGTATATCAAAAGAAATCACATTTTTAGGGGGTTTTATTTCCCCAGTCCATGTCTGGAGAAGGGGAATTGGGTAGAAGATGTTTGGGATAGAAGGGATTGTGGAAAGGAGTTTTCGTAGGCTTCGGCTTGGCGGAGTCTTGAAAATGGGTTTAGATTGATCAATAATGGTTTCTTGATTGTTAACAGTGGTTTAAAATGGTGTTACATCAACAATGGTGAAATAATGTCCCAAAAAAGAAATAATAGCAATGCATGCCAAGCTTTAATAATGTAAATAAGATTTTACAGACTAAGTCGAAAAGCTGAGAAAGTTTTGAAAATGGTCTTAAATTGTTAACAATGATGAATGTGACATTAAAATGCCTCAAAAATTCAACAATGTCAAACAATCCCTAAAAAACCAACAATATCAAGCTTCAACAATGTAAATAAGTTTCCCAAACACCAACAATGCTCTAAAAATGATGTAAAAACCCAACAATCTTTTCAAACCACTCCTAACAATCCCCAAATCAACAGTGAAATAATGTCCCAATAAAGCAATAATATCAAGCTTTAATAATGTAAATAAGTTTTTCTTAGAAGGGATTGTTGGAAAGTAGTTTTTGCAGACTTTGTCGAAAAACCGAGAAAGTTTTAAACATTCAATAATGGTCTAGAAATGGTCTGAAATTGTTAACAATAATTAATGTGACATTAAAATGCCTCAAAAAATCAAGAATGTCAAACAATCCCTCAAAAAACCAACAATGTGTAGCTTCAACAATGTAAATATTCTAAAAATGACATAAAAACCCAACAATCCTTCAAACCACTCCTAACAATCCCCAAATCAGCTTGAAAAATCAAAACAATCCAAACAATACTTCCTTTATCCATAATTTCCCTATAATCCCACATCACGGCCACGAATATCGGCCACAAATTTTCCTCAATTCCAACATCAAAAATCACCTCATTGTCATTTATTCCTCATACTCATAACAAAACTCACAAAAAAATCAAGAATCAACCAAACCAAAAACTCATTTCAAACAACAAACAAAAAAAATTACACAACCAACAAAACAACCTTGAAACATGACAAGCATAAAACCAGAAAACTGCAAATTTAAAACAAAAATCACAACTTTAATATTTTAAATGCTAAAAACATAAAAAATAAAGATGATGTCATAATTCTGCCATTTTTGGTTCAAGGTTATTGTTGGGAAAAAAAATTCACCTGACACCCTAACATTGCACCCCCAAGGTTTGAAGTATGTTATGTTTGTTGATGGAGCCTAAAGCATTGTAGGAAAGCCCTATGCACCTGTTTAGGGCCTACAGCAATGGAAAACTAGAGCCTTTGCTTCAACCTTGATAACAACAGCCCTGGAGCTTTTGATGATTCAAATATAGTTTTTTTTTTCTTTCTTTGAGTTTGTAGCTGTGGAACAATTTTTTGTTGAATTTTCTTTTCATTTTAGATGAAATGTGGTTTGTTCTTTTTGATAAATGAGACAAGAGTTTTTTTTGTTGGTTGGGGAGGTGGGGAGGGGTTGTGTTGAGGTTTAATGGGAAAAGTCTCACTAGATGGAGTTGTTTTTTTGGAATTGGGTGAATGGGGGATTCAAGATGGTGGAGATTTGGGGGTTAAGATTGTTTGTTTCACTGTTTTTTGGTGGTGATTGTTGAATTAAATTGTTGTAGATGTTTTTCTGGGTTATTCGGTGAGTTTGTCGCTGAGGATTTGTTTTTTTGGTTTTTTGTTTTGATTGAAATTGGATGATTTTTTGGGGGTTTGGGTGAAGTTGGGTGATATTTTTGATGATTTTTGGTCAATTTTGGGTAATTTTTATGATTTTTAGGAAAATTTGGTGATTAATTTTTGAGTTTTTGAGGAAATTGGGTGATTTTTTTGATGGTTTTGGTCAATATTTTAGGATTTTGATGGTTTTTATGTGAAATTTGGTGATATTTGATGGTTTTTGGTTATTCCTTTTTAGTTTTGGGTGAAATTATGTGATTCTTTGATGATTTTGTTAAAATTGAGTGATTACTTTGATAGTTTTAGTGAAACTAATTTTTTAGGAGTTTTGGGTGATTTGGATTTGGGTCAAAGTGAATTTTTGGTTGGGATTTATTTATTTTTTGTGTTATTTTCTCAAATTTGTGCTTTAATGATAGTAAATGAACAGATTTGTATAAATTTTAATGTCTTGGGGTATAGAAGTATTTGGTTTTGGTCAAATTGGGTGATTTGGTTTGGTTTTGGTTGGTGGGTTTTGTGGAAGTGAAATTTTGGGTTGAAATTTATTTACTTTGGGTTTTTTTTTACTGTAGTTTTTATTTTTGTGTTTTTTTGTGGTGTTGAAGTTACAAGTATACTATAATGATAGGAAATGGACAGGTTTAAAATGATATTTTTAGGTCTAATAGTAGACACTAGACAGCACAGGAATGGGCTAATTGGACCACAGCCTTGGGCCCTACACCTTGGTTCTTGTTCTGGCCCTCATTCCCTTTCTTTTTACAACATAATTCAGAAAGGAAAATAAAGTAATAAATAAAAAATAATAATTTCTCTCTCTCTCTCACTGGGGTGAAAACTGAAATGTACAAAACACAAATCAAGATTAAAATTAGGGTCTGGAGTCGGGCCTAAAGTTATAAAAAGAGAAATTGGGTTTCAAAATCAAAGAATGACCTCAGAATTAGGTCTAGATTAAAAATTGGTTTAAATGGACAAAAAAGGCCTAAAAATCAGAAATGAGCCAGAAAAATAAACAGAAAATTAAAAATTATAGAAAAACTGAACTAAAGTGTAGGTCAACTGGGTCTAAAATGACTAAAAATAGTCCATAAACAAAACCAAAGCCAAAAATTAGTCCAAAAGTAGACCAATAATAAAAAAAAATCCAAAATTAGTCAAGTTTGTCCTAAATATCAAAACATAGCCTAAAATTAGTCTGGAAATGAAAATAGCCCAAAAATTAGACAAAAAACAAAACAAAGCCCAAAATTAATCCAAAAATTAAAATAAAGCCCAAAATTAGTCCATTGTTAATCCTAATATCAAAACAAAGCCCAAAATTAGTCTAAGAATAAAAATAGCCCAAAAATTAGAAAGAAAAAACAAAACAGCCCAAAAATTAGAAAGAAAAAACAAAACAGCCCAAAAATTAGAAAGAAAAAACAAAACAGCCCAAAATTAGTCTGATTCTGTCCATAATTAGTCCAAAAGACAAAACAAAGCCCAAAATTAACCCAAAAAAAACAAAGAAAAGCCCAAAATTAACCCAAATAAAGAAAGAAAAGCCCAAAATTAGTCTGATTGAGTATCAAAACAACCCAAAATTAGTCCCACAGACAAAACAAAGCCCAAAATCAGTCCAACAGAGAAAACAAAGCCCAAAATCAGTCCAACAGAGAAAACAAAGCCCAAAATCAGTCCAAAAATCAAACCAAAACCCTGTTTCCCACCCAAAACCCAAACCTCCATTACTACACAACCACAAACAACAACAACAAACCCCAAAATCTGACCATTCATTTACCAAAACCAAAACCAAAACCTAAAAAAACACCATTGAAAGAATGTTCGTTCATTAATCACCACAACATGATGGTCCTGCCTTCTCATTCTATTAATCTCAGACAGGTGAAGTGAACTAACCCAACCAACCAACCAAAGGGATCTTGTAATAAATAGGTGAACACAGGTAAAACAAATTCCAAAGTGTCACTGGTCAGTTGGGGTCATTTGCAATCTCAAAGATTAAAGCAAAGCCGCCACTTTTCCACTAAACTTATAGAATGACTATGTCCCATGACTAACAAACTCAGGTGTAGAGTATTAGAAAAATTTGCATAAAGTAATTACACATTTTTTTATTTATTTACTTTTTTTTTTTAAATTTGTGGTTTTGTTCAGTAGTCTTTGCTGAATAATTCAACTATAAATTAGTCAGGATGTGCAAAAAAATGTTTGGCAGCAATAAGTGTGAGTTTGTTAAGTTGCTTTCAATTAAAGGGAAACTGACACTTGTATTTTTTAAAATTATTTTTTAAAATTTTTGAGTTGGTGACAGTTGTGTGGGTGCAATAGTGTTGTAATGTTTTGTCAGTGTTTTTTGGTGTTTGATGAAGTGAAAATGAGTTTAAATAATGTTTTCGGTGGATGAAATTGAGTTTTGCAGTGAATTTTGGTTGTTTTGTTGTTTTTTTAGTTTTTGTGTTTTGATTTGTTGGCATTGTTGATGTGACAATAGGCTTAGTAGCTCAAATCAACAATCAGATTTTTAACTCAATAAATTGTTAGTCTAGTGTACTGTATACGAAAAGCCGGTGTTTGTTGAACTGGGTGATTGTTGTGTGGTAGTATTGTTAGGTTCTGAGGTAGCTAATTTTGTTTTGTTTTCTTAATGGATTTTAATTCCTTAGTGTCAAAATATGAAAGTTAATTGCAATTTTGTGCATCAAATATTGTTGTCAGGAAGATGCCATTTATGTAGCCATTTATGTCCCGAAGTTTGTTCAGAGATGAATTCAACAATTAAAAAACAATAAATCAACAAACCAACACTGTCAAAACTCATAATTTCCATCCCCTGGTGTCAAAATACACAATTATTCCAATTTCCCATATAAACCCCCCCCCCCCCCCCCTCCAAAAAAAAAAAACCAAAATGACAAAACATTCCACTCCCAAAAATTACCAAACCTCCATCCCCATCCCCTGGTGACAAAATCCAAAACCACACTTAACACCTAAACATTCCCTTTAATAAATCATCCATCCCACTCCACTAAACTAACCACTTCAAAAACTTGTTTAATTTAATTCTTAATTTTTTTTTCTCTCTCTCTCCATTTTTGATTCATGTGTGAAAATTGATTAAGTTATGGCTTTGCTTTTCTAATGGCAACCGGAAGTTGAAATAAAAGAAGGTTTAATTGGGCTAAAATTATCAATTTTAATACTTTTTTTTTGTTTACTATAAAATGAAATTCCACCTACACAGATTTGATGATGATGATGATGGCAGCAGTTTTAGTTGCATGCATCCGGTTGTGTGATGAAGCAGAGCCGGAAGTTAGGTGTATGTACATGTAGCATTGACCCTTTGTGCAGGTGTTGGGCCATTTTGCACCCATGTGATGGGAATGGTTAAGTAGGAAGATGAAATAAAACGTGCCAAAAAGTTGTTGTTGTTTTTTTGTTTGCTGTTTCTTTTTGAGATTGCTGCATTGCTGAATGAGAAATGAAGATTAATTTATAAGTAAATTTGTTGTTTGGTTAATATTTTAATGTTGGGTTTAATTATATGGTTTTTTGTTGGGTTGTTGTTTTTTGGGGGGAGTTGGTGGGTGTTTTGGATATTTTTGGGTTGGTAGTTAGGTGAGAGTGAATGGTGAGTTGGGTGATAGGGTTTGGATGGTGATTTGGGGATTTGTGTAAAAATTTGGGGAAATTTTAGAAAATTAGACATTTTGGAATATTGGTTATTTTGAAAAATTGGACATTTTGGAATATTGGTCATTTTGGAAAGTTTTAAAAATTTTAGGAAAATTGGTCATTTTGAAAAATTTTGGAAATTTGGTCATTTTGAAAAATTTTGGAAATTTGGTCATTTTGAAAAATTTTGGAAATTTGGTCATTTTGGAAAATTTGGGATTTAAAAAAAAATAAATAAAATTTTGGTCAATTACATTGGTGCAAAAAAGTGAAATTTTAATCTAAAAAATATTTGACCCAAGAATGTAATTTGGACTCAGAAATAATACAGAAAATGAACCAAAAATTAAATTTGGTCTGAAAGAATTCAACTTAAAGCCAAAAATGGAATTTTGACTAAAAGAAAGAGAATTTTGGAATATAAATTATTAAAAATAAACCAAATCAAAATTTGGGCTCAAAGAATATTGAAAAATGACCCAAAATAAAATTTTTCTATAGTCATTCTAATTTTCAACTCCCTAAAACCACCAAAAACCAAACCCCAACCTCCAAAACAAACATTAAAAAAAAAACTAAGGTCAAAAATAACAAATTACTCTTTAAAACAATAAGTATAATTGATTTTGAAGGTTCTAAGTCTTCTATCCACCAGGGGAAAAACCCAATTAATTTTTTCATGTTGTTTTCTTTTTTCAAAATTAAACCTACCAATTTTTTCACAATTTTTTCCCTCCCATTTCACTTCATCCATTCAACTCTTTGAATTTGTTTAGTACTAAAAGGTTATCAGTAATTTGAATCAGTAAACTCATTTAAAATTATTTTTCCTACAAAAGAAATTAAAATTTATCTCAAATGTTTATCTTTTGTATTAAAGCAAAACAACTAGTGACAAAAACTTCCTGTTTGGGAATTTTTAGATGAGATTTCTTTCTTTTTTTTATTACTTTATGAGAAGTTTAATGTCATTGGAATTTATTTCAACTTTTCTCATCATTTTTCATATCCCCAATTGTCCATTTAGTGAGGGGAGACTTTATTTCATTGCATAATGAGACAGGGAAACTTTTCCCATCAATGTATTAAGTTCTCATTCCTCCCTCTGGTGTCTGATTTATAATTTCATGTAATAATCACTGGGAAATCTGCATTTGTCATAGGGAAATTTGTTGGCATTGTTGATATAACAATAGTAGCTGAAATAAAATCAACAATCAGATTTTTAACATATACTAAATTGTTACAGCGTAGTCTGCGAAAAAGCCGAAGTTTGTCGAAGTAGTCGATTTTTGGTGATTGTTGTGTGGTAGTGTATTGTTAGGTTCAGAGATAGCCAGTTTTGTTTTCTTGTTGATTTTTAGTTGATTTTTATTTATTTGAACAAAGGATTTTGGCATTTCCCTCATATTTCCATTTTCTTTAACAGACACCTGCTGAAGCCAGGCCCTGGATGCACGTTGTCCAAGATTATAATGTAAGAAAAAACAAAGTTATTGCTGAAGTTAAAAGCCGAAGCCTGTCTGAGACATCATTCCTCTAAGAACCTCTAAGAATGTTTGTGCCACAGCCAGGCTTTGGAGTCTGATTTTGGGGTTTAAGCGTAGTTCGGGTTCGTTGAAGGCATCGACAAAGCCAAAACAGCTACCGAAGAAACTCTATGCCCTGTTCACACCATTGGATTAGGATTAGATCCAGTTGATTGAGAATCCACAGTATCCGGATACCATTTCTGTCACACTGATTTTGTCGGACTTGCTGGCCTAAGACCAGCGCATGCACATAACGAAGGCCTGATTCCTGATGTTCGCTCGAATACTCGAATACTAACGAAAACATTGAAAATGCTCCAGATCTTCCAGATGAATGCTGTATGGCATTAGATTCCTCAGGAACATCCACCAACTGTGCACTCTGAAAAAAAATGACTCAGAAAAAGATCATGGCAACTGTTACAATGGCAAGTGCAATAATGCATCTAAAATTATGCCAAATTTAAATGTAAATCCAGACAGAGACTCCTGTGATGCAAATATACCACAGAGTATATCTAGATCCAGACCTATACTTCATAAGTCTGTGAACAAGCGCTTGCCGTCAACGAATAATCGGAGTTCTCAAAACTATTGCTGAATGGACTTCCAGCAGTTTCTGTATCAACAGCACAAACAGTTGTGTGAACAGGGTATAGAGTCTTCAGATTAGCAACAACAAGATCACAAGAATTCTATGGGATGATATTCCCACATTGCCTATTCTGGGTGACTATATGATTCTATAGTGGCATTTCCACTACATACTGACTGTCCCAACTTCCAATAAAAACCAACAATGAATATTAAAAACTCATGCATCTGTCTCCTGACAGACACAGGCATGTCAATATGGGAAAAAAGAGAAGAGGGGGACAGAAAAAATCAACTTTTATTCATGACTCTCTTTCACTCCCCCTAGTGTTAAAATATGAACTCCCCTGGTGTCCATATAGTGAAATATTCATTTTTATAGTGAAAATTATATTTCTGAGTTATTCATCTCTGGTCTATGAGTGATGGGAATGAAATATAAATGGAATATGAGAAGGGGGTGTTGTGGGGACTGCAAACAGGAGGGAGGGGGATTGAAATAGGATGAGGATGATAGACAAATCTGTCTCTCTAGAGGAAACTAGGGTGTGCTGGAATCATTTGATATCCAAGGGGTAAATTTATCCATTTATCCATGCAAGCTTCTGCTGGTCTATTTCCTGCTGTGTGGAAATTGTTGTTGCCATGTTTTCTTAACCAGCTGGCTGCTGTAGGCAAATGGGTATGGAAAAGTTGGGGAAATGGATGTTGGGGATGTTGATTTTGATTTTTTTTTTTTTTTTTGGTTTGGTTGGGGAGGGTTTTGGTTTCAGGTAATTGATGGAAAATGAGAAATTTGTTGAATAAGTTATGTGAAATGTGAGACCAATTTTGAAATTGTGGCAATAAAGTTGTGTGGGTGGGTTGGGTGGGAAGATTGATATAGAGTTTTTAATTTGTTTAATTGGTGTGTTGTGTTGTATTATGAGATTTAGTTTTGGAAAAATGTGTGGAATTTTCTCATTTATTATTTTCTTTTAAAGTTTTTGGAAATTAAAATTGTAATTAAAATTTTTCATTTTGTTTTGTTTGTATCAGAATTTAATCAAGGTGTAGTTTTGGTGGTGGGGATTGGAATGAATTGGAATTGGTATTTTATTTTGGAAGTTGTTTGTTGTTAAAGTTGGGGTGTAAATGTTAGTGGTGTTTGGTTGGGTTTTATTGATAAATAAGAATCATGATTGAGAATGGTAAAAAATTGAAGTTTTAGTTGATTTTTGTTTTCTTTGGGGTTTGTCTATGTTGGTTGATTATTGCTGGTTGTTTTCTGGCAATTGTTAGGTTATTGTAGGTGGTTTTGTTTAGTTTTGGATAATTGTTGGTGATTTTTGAAAAATTGGGTTGATTGTTGATATTTTTTCAATTGTTGGTTCATTGTTGCTGAATATTTATCTGTTGGAACATTGTTGATGCATTTTTCTTATTTATCATTATTTAAACCATTCTTTGGTCTAACAATGATCAAAATAAACCAACAGTGATCATACACTGAAAAATATTTAAAATATTTCAAAAAAATCATCAACAATAATTTTTAAAAAAGCCAACAATGTGCTAACAATGATAAAAATACCCAACAATGATCTAACAATGAAAAATTCATCAAAAATTGAAAAAAATATTTAAAAAATCATCAATAATTGTGCAACAATGATAAAAAACAACAATTGTTCCTTTTTTATCATAATTACACAATTGCCAGTCATTTCCTACAAATTCTCAATTCAAATCACACTTAGTCCCCACTATTAACATTTCAAAAACATCAAATCCAGAAATAACAAACAAACAATCATTCAACCATTTCAATCAACCCAACACAACATCACTCCCACAAACCTAACCTCCCACCTTTAACATCTCAGCTACACTGTTTAGTAAGTCAAAAATTACTATGAATCCCAATTTATTATGAACACAATCCACAATATTTATATCAAAATCTTCTCAGAAGCGATTTTCCATTTTAGACTCTCTAAAATCAAAAAAAAAACCAAATCAACCCAATCCCTGCACAAAATTCAAAATTTAACCTTTCAAATCCGCCAAAAATCTAATTTCTCAGCAAAAACCTATGTAAAATAATTCAAACTATGCACCAGCACATTAATAACCAGAATGGAATTTGTGTTAATAACATTTTCCTTTATACCCAATAAATAGCCTCGAATTGGATCAAACTGCTAACTCATTGATTAGCCTTATTAGCAGAGACTCATGAACGAGGGTATAATGGCAAAGAGGGAGAATGAAAAAAAAATAACCAATTAACCAATGTCCAAGCCTCTCGACAAAAGGGGCGGGAAACGCGTGCGTTGCGCGTTCCTTTTCCATCCGCTTGAATGGGCAACCAATGATTGGGCCCATGCGCCCGCAGGCACGTCGTCGCCCACGCGCATGTGCCTTGAAACGATTCGATATTTTGCGGGTTGTTGCATGGCATTAATTTCACTTTTCTCCGCTTTCTTGTTGTTGTTGATGTTGTTGTTTATGAAATTTATGGGTTTGGGTCTTGAGTGGTGTTGGGTTTTTGATTTTTTTGTTTGGTTTTTAATTAAATGTTGAATTTTTTGGTTTTTTGGTTTTTTTGGGGGGTTTTGAAGGGTTTAAAGGGATTGTAATGTTGCTTTTGGGTTGGTTGTTAAGGATTTTTTTGTTAGATTTTGGTTTTTTGGGTTGGAAATGAGTGAAAATTAGGTTTTTATTGTTTTTCAGTGATGTGACGTCATTTAATAACGTTATTAAAATGGTTTTTGGCGTTGATTTGTGGGTTTTTGGAGTTTTTTAGGCGTTTTTTTGAGGGTTGGAATTGGATTATTATGTGTAAATAAACCCAAAATTGTGTTTTTAAAAAAAATTCTAATAAAAAATCTTCGAAAATTTGATTAATATCAAAAATGACGTCATAAAATCAATTTAATGTTTATTCCTGTTGTAAAAATTATCTTTAAAGAATTTCTTCTTCTTTTCCAGGGTAATATCGACACAGATGCCAGTCTTTTCGGTGGGGAACATCCATCAGTGATCAGGAAAGGAGGTAAAAATTGATTTTTTATTTTTTCAAAAAAAATTTTTTTTTGTGTTTAAAAATGGTCAAGTGCGCCCATTTATTTTAACAAGATGTTGTCGATTTTCAACATTTTTATTTTTATTTTTCAAAAATACATTGTGGTAAACACTTTGATGTTTGGAATTGAAACGTGTTGTATTGCAGAGAAGCCAATCAGACAAATTTCTCCCTTTTTTATTTTTTTTTAAATTTTTTAAAATGTTTTTGGGTGAAGAAAATTAAGTTAAAGTTGTTTTAACACATTTTAAAGGTGGTGAAAACACATTTACAAAAAAAAAGTCATTTTTACATTTTAAAGATAAGTTGCACTTACTCACTTTAATGAAACCTCGATAATATGGAGATATAAAATTTTTATCTTTTTTTTTTTTTTATTCCACCCCTTCCATGTTTCACCGGTCTCTTCAGTCTCCCCTCGATCTCACTAGGGATTTTTTTTGGATTTTTTTGAATTTTTTTGTGAAGAAATTTATAAATTTGTAATTTTTATGAATTTTTGAATTGATAATTGGAATTTTTAAGGGGGGAGGTTTGGACACTTCCGGTTTGGTTTTGGGTATGGATTTTTGTGGGGGATGTTAGAGAGGGAGTATATGGGGGTTTGTGAAGTTTTTTTAGTGTGAAGGTCAACCGGAAGTGATTTTTTTTACTCCTTTAAAATGAGGTTTGTTGAAAGGAAAAGTGTGTTGTTGAGTGTAAATCGATTTTCGAGGGGTTAGGAAAGGTACTTCCGGTTGTGGTGAGGGTTTGGAATTTTATGGGAACATAGTAGGGGTCTAGGACTCAGTGTCTAGAAAATTTCAGACTCCTCAGGCAACCGGAAGTGCCATTTCCAACACATTCAAATTGTAATGTTGTGCTGTGAAATATGAAATGATTGATAATGTCCACATTTGGAGGCGTTTAAAAACCAACTTCCGGTTTATTTAGGGAATTTACATTTTCTAACCCAAAACTACATGAGCCATACTTCGCATCCCCAAAATTTCAAACGTTCGATCAAACCGGAAGTACCTTTTAAAATTCCTTCAAATCGCCTCCTTAACTCACTATCATTTCAAAGCAAATGTCCAAATTTGGAGGCATTTAAAAACTAACTTCCGGTCGCTGTCAGGAGTTGACATTTCCAAACCCAAAACTACCCGAGCTATACTTCACAATCCCAAAATTCCAAGCCTCTGATCAAACCGGAAGTACTTTCAAAAAATTCCCAAAATCGCCGCCTCAACTCCCTTTCCCATCAAGTCAGAACCAAACACGAATCAATTTCCCCACAACCAACCAACCAACCAACAACAAACCAAAATCACATAAAAATTCCATTTAACTCACATCCCCTAACTGAATTCCCCCATCAACAAAATTATAAATTTTTTTAAAAAAAATCACTTGATGGCGCCTTTAATTCAAACCCATTAAAAACCCTAGTTAAATGAGGAAATCCCCATTTTTCCTATCAGTTGGGTACATCGTTACTTGACGATAATGTCCTTGGTTAATTTGCTTGCCTGTCATCACTGGAGACTAATCGCAAGACGCCGGTCCCTCTCTCGAGATGGCGCTCCTTCATTTCCATAACGTCTCTCATTCTCATCATCTCTCCATTCTTTCATAAATTACACGTGTGCTGACAAGCTTGTAATTGCTTTAATTTCTACCTAAGGACTAATCAAAACACTGGCTCACTTTAATAGTCAGGCCGCCATAATCTACCAACCGCCATATTCCACTCGAGTGAAAAAATAAAAAAAAAATTGCCATCTGTATAATTGAGACACGTGCATCATAGGCCATTATAGCCAGGCAGCAATTAAAGTGGCTATAAAGGGTTAAAATTTGAAGGTGGGGCCACTAGGGAAATAGTTTCCAATTGGTGGGTTAATTTGGTCGGGAGTTTTGAAATTAGAATTTTATATTTCGTAGTCGTGGGTGGCGCCATCTTGGATTTTGTGGGGATTAAAGGGAAACTGCAGGATTGATTGTTAAAAAAATTTTTGTCAGTCTGAATAATTGTTGGAAGAAGTTGACATTGTTGAAACAGATTTGTTATTATTAAGTATCATGATCATGAAATTTGATTGTAATGTAAGAATAATCTAGTTTCGGGAACTTTCGGTTTTGTCAACGACTTTAATCATAACAATTTCAATTAGAAAGTTGTGAAGCGTTTATAAGATAAGCTCCTTGTTTACATTTATTTACATTTATTTACGAATTGCTATGTCTTGTAATTAAGTAGAATATGTAATCCTAATAATTATAAATACGCATTAAGTTGTACACTAGCTTACAAGTTAATTATTTGCTTATACACCTTTTTAGGGGTTCTTACACCATTGTTACTCTGAAAACATTGTTTGTCATTAACAATAAACACATGTAGTATGATGAAATTATAAATCGGAAATGAAAAGTGCATTGTTGCATGTCTGATATAAAATTTCTAATGGTAGGGAACAATCACTTACAATAATATGACTCAAATAGGACAATAATTTCAACAATTGTTGCTTCAGATAAAAATATATATAGCAACAAACTTTTGAGGTGGAACGACAAAGTCGTCGCCATTTGCAAAGGGGTTGGACCAAATTATAAGGATCTTGAATGTGATTGGCTGCACTATTTTATAATTTGTGGGTTATTTTGTTGTAAAGAAATGCTTATACAACCAAATACACAATCAGTTGTATTTTTTTGTACCTTTTAGTAAGGGCAACAAGGGTGAGGTGATGAAATGTTATCTGGGTGTGTTTTTTCCTGGTAGAACTGTAAAAAGTTGTTTGATATTTGAATTATTTGCTTTTAGGAAGATGCAAATAAGTTTTGAGAGAGATAAATCTGATAATAATTTATGAGTTATGGAGATGACATTTTGAGTTTGAGTTATTAGAGTCTAAATATATCTAAAAATATATAAATCTAGACCTATAAACTAAGTAATCCCAAACACTTTAATGCATCATAACTTCCCCCAAAAAAAACACAAATTTATTGATTTTTAACCCTAACTTTAACTTTAATCCCAATTTTCACCACCATGTCACATTCAGCAGTGTCAAAAAATTAAACTAATTAATTATTTTGATATATACAAAGATATATCAATTTTTTTCCCCCAACAACCTTTAATCCTGTTTTCTAGTTATAAATCACTTGGTTAAACTAAATAAATAAAATAAAAAAAAAATAGATGTTTGGAATGTTGCATCATCTGGTTCATAAACTGCAATTCCACCATTTTTTTCCCAACAATTTTTTCCATCTATTATTTCTTTCTATAAATAATATAAACTCTGACACTGGGCACATTGAAGGTTCACTTTGACCAATTGTGTGTCAATTATTTGCCAATTTATCAGTAACACATAAAAAAGAAAACTTCCATTTTTTCCTCTTCATCTCTTGACAGGTGATACCACAAATCTTTTATTCATCAAGTGAATTGGTCATCACAACTGACCAATTCCACTTTATGTATTCCATGTGTAAATTTCAACCTGATAACATCAGGATACATTTTTTCATTACCCCTAAAATTAACCATTAAATTTTTTTTATGTATATATGAATTAAAATTATTATTAATAATTTTGGGAAATTTTAGAAAATAGGCCTAATTTCATTTTCCCATAGAAATATGATGGAAGATTTTTTTTTTTTTGGAAATAAAAATAAAAATTGTGGGAACTTAGTTGGATTCACACAAATTGAGTAGAATAGCTTCATTTTTTAACTTTTAATAACAATTATTAGGCCGTGCAGCGATGGAAGCGCTGCCGCTGAAATCGGCTTTCTATATAAGATATGGATGTATGGTTAAATAAAGATGAAGGGTTTGTAATTTTTGTGTATTTGCACAACAGGAGTCTGTCTGGATTGGTATTTGTTTTTAGCACAATTTTATTTTTTGATGAATTATTGCTGTTGACATTGTTGTAATTGCACTATACCTAGAAACAATTGTTAGAGACAAGAGGCCTAATTTTCTTGTGAAGAAAAGTGATTCAAGATACCATTTTAAGCCAGGAGTCATTCATGATGATTTTGCATGTGTTGTGGCAGATGATTCTCGCAGGCTTGGACATTTAAATTTTTGATCACTAAAGATGTTACAAGAGATGGTCAGAGGAGATATTCCATGTATTGTTGATTGCAATTCTTGCTTATCATGCATTAGAGGCATTTTATTCTAAATTTCTCTGATTTAATTACATTTAACTAAATACATATAAAAGAAACATACACGTTAACGTGTATGTGCTTGACTACGATAAAAGACCGCGAATGAATAAAATTACATGTTAATTTTTGTTATGTTGGCTTAGTAATAAATTGTTTATACATGTGAATTACATAAAAACAAAACTGGTTTACTTATTTACTAAGTCGTCCAGAGCAAATAAGCGTGTTAAAAATTCCAAAATTAGTAAATTAGTAAATCTGTTATTCGCAGCGGTTTAACGAAACCGTTCCGCTGCCGTTATCGAGGCCATGTATAATGGTGAAATGTATTAAAAATGAGTTTATTGATGCACTACATACACTTTTGATTTTAATTAAAATTGTTTTGGATATGTTCTACATCAAAATGAATTTTCCACTGACTTGCATTTTTGAGATCTCACTCCAGAGTGGGTATGGGTGAGTGTAGTGTTGTGGGGGGGGGGGGTTGTGAACACGTGTTTCGTCACTTCCACTTAAGCATATCATTTCATATCCCCTCTTATTCCTCCCTCTATGTATTCATCCCTCTTCTACATAATCCCCTTAAATTGAATTCACAACACTATGTGATTTCATTTTGATTTCTGGGACCTTAAAGCTGAAATTTTTTAATATTTTTTTTAATATGGGAAAAAATGAGATGGAGACTGAAGAGGTTGTAAATTTTTGGTGCAGGAAGTTATATTCTTGATTTTTATGGTGATAAATTAGGGATTTGCATGTGGAATTGTAAATTTAAGTCAAATGTTTTTTATGATTTTTATTTTCTATCAAAATAAAATTAAGGGTGAAATTTATGGAGTTGTTTTTTAGGGTTGTGAGTTATGATAAGGTTTGTTTTGGTAATTATTATGGGAAAAAGTGGTTGGATGGTCATTTGGTCAAGAATACTGGACTTTGAAAGTTTAAAGAAGCTGCTGGTGGTCTGGAAATGGGGAAAAACACTTCCGGTTTTATATAATACATGAAATTTTCTGTGTGCCGAGAAAATTTGAAATGTTTGTAATTTTCCCTTCGATTTTTAGTGGATAAAATTCGATTTTCGAGGGGGTATTAAAGCCACTTCCGTTTTGACCATGATCCTGAAATTTTCTGGGAACCAACCCTCAGACATGTAGTAGGTGCCCCTAAAATTTTAAGGGTCTATATAAACCGGAAGTGCTTTTTTAACCCGCTCGAAACTTGAATTTTCACCATCATCCTGATTATTTACCAATTTCGAGGGGTCTAAACAATCACTTCCGTTCAACCCATCCCCCTAAAATTTCATATGCCACAACCCCAAGACCCCTCCAACACTCCCTTAAAATCCCAACCCCTTCCCCAAACCGGAAGTGCCCAAAAAATACCTCCAAAACTCCTTTAAACCCCAAAATCTCCCCTATAAATCATTCTAAAAATATCCTCCACATCACCACCCCAACCCAACCCAACCTAATTAAAAAAATCCCTTTCACATTATTTAATTCCCATTCCCCATACATACTCTATACATGCATGTTATCAACATTCTTGTGGTCAAAAACTGCAAGTAGCTTAATCCTTTGGAAAATTGGCTCACATGCCAAACCAGTGTCACAACCCTCCCTCATCACTCCCCTGCAATTTTTCCCTTCTCTTCACTCCCCCTTCCTTCCTTCCTACCTCCTACTTACCTCTTGTCTTTTATTAAAATTATTTCTCTCTCTTTCTGTGTGTGTGTTTCTCTCTCCTTTTCTCTCTTTTTAAA
>JAQFZO010000222.1:0-31488 GCA_034695885.1 Geophilus flavus
GAAGCCTCCCAAATCATTATGCTGGAAGCTCAAGGGGCAGAAAAATTGCAAGGCTAATAAAGATTTTATTTCTTAAAATTTTCACGTGAAAATTTGTGAGAATAAAGGTAAATAGAATAAGAACAAAGTCAAAAAAAAATTATTCTTTAAGGGAAAAACATTTCTCCTAAACTCTACATACAGTGCCTTGTGTAAATTTGCACATTGAGGGGTTAGAAATCGATTTCGTGCCATTATAAATGGATATTTTACAATATTTTCACTGATTGTTTTAGTCTGCATGTGCAGGATTAATATCTCCTGAAACTTATCATTCCGTCTTTAAGAGGATTAGCTACCAACGTTTGGCGCACCCAATCAAACACACTTCCCATTTGTTGGCTAGAACTGACTGCAGTAGTTCCTTTGTTTAGCAAACACGCAATAACACTCGAATACACCACACCTCGTTACCGAAACTTGACACTGAGCCCTTATATTCTATGATTGGTACTAATATTTCTGTCACCATCGAGTTTAAGCTCATGATAGCAACCTCGCTTTTCTCCATCGCGTAAAAACATCCTGTAAAACATACGGCTAATGGAGCGTACTAGGTGCAGCCACTGTTAAATGCAGTACCTCAATAGATTTTTCTGCATCATTTACTAAACTAACCTTATAAATCATCTAAATACATAAGGAAAAAAGTCATGGAAAAGTCAAACAAAGGCTCAGATGTAGGCTAGTTTATTGTGAGCCAGCTAATTTTAAGCTAGATATTTAAATTACAGCTAGCATGTTCGCACTTGAGAAGGTAAAACTTTTTTATGCACACTCTTAAAACAGTTATAAGTAAAGGTAGAATATGGTCTAACAATTAATACAGTCATAGTTAAAAAGGGTTCAAAATTTCACAAATCTTTACAAACGTTTGTAAAGTTTTAAACCTTTTTTCTTTTTAAACTATGGCTGTATTAATTGTTAAACCTTTTTATATCTTTACTTTTAAGAGTGCAGACATGAATAAAAGATTGAACAGGAAATCCAGAAAAGAGTAATCCACATTTTAAACATGGCTGCAAAAACAAACAAGCAGTTTTAACTGATGTCACTTGTTTCAATATCTACAATGGCCTCTTTTCAGAATCAAATTTCTTAAAATACCCACAACAGCAACATTCACAGTTTGATCCTCCATTTTTGTCAAATTTTCACGGGCAATGCATTTTGGGTAGAGGGATGAGCTACCATCTAGTTTAAAGAACTGGCATTGGCTCAATCTAGTTTAACATCACTTAAAGCTATAGCTTAGCATCCCTTAGGCTACATGCGTTTGCACCTGGTTTTAAAACTAGCTTTGAAATTTAAGCTAATTTAAATTTTATTGTACGAATGGGGTATAACTGACATCTCATCACCATCATTCATTTCCCCAAGCAACATATCAATCTCGTAAACAAATCATCAAGAAATTGTAACTTCCCTCGTCATCATCATCGTCATCATCATCATCACATATCACATCTTTAAGACATGTTTTCTACCCTCTGGCTTTGAAATCTGTGGTACCATGCCTCTCTCTCTACTCCCTTATGTCGTATCCACATTAATTTTTATGACTTCTCAATTATTATTCGCACGTGCTTCCCATACCATTCCTTGCACTCGCAGATTGTAAACTCAATCCTAAACTGTGTTAAAAAACATAAAAGTTTTTGACGTCGATAAAGTTGATGTCGATGTTTTATAACTGTGCAATAAAGAGTTTTTTTTTCTTCTTCATTCTAACCCTGATAGTCCACGCATCTGAAACTAGTTGGCACTTGACGCGGGTGAATCCTAGTGGGGTTTAATATTCCACTCGGTGCCGTTGGAACGGCAGATGCACGGCTAGTTGGCGGTTTAATGTTGTCACTAATTCGAAACGATGGCCGACAGGGAATCAAAGCTAAGCACAATGGCCTTCCACAACACGGACAAAAAACGAGAAGATCCCACGAGTTTTCGCTGCCTGACTCGCATAGAAATACTGTTCAATACGCCTTATTTTATATCCTAAAGGTTGTCGGGGGAATTGAATAATCTAAGGAACATTTATCCAATATCTCATTACGTACTACAAAACTTTTTTTATATAAATTTTTTTTTCTTTAAAAAAAGTGATTTCTAAAAAAAAATTTCTTTTCTCTTTTTTATCTTGTAGCATGTGGTTTTACACAATATCTCGAAGTGATGCCGAATCTTTGAGGCTCAGCATCCGCCATCACAGGCCGTCCTCATCATTAGCCTGGTTTACAGGTACGGTAGAGTAATTTTATTTTGCTTTATTTGTCTTTAGTGGTTTTAATTAAAAAATCTAGTCAAAACTCGAGGGGGACGACATTGGAGGAAATTGTATACGAGATTTATAAATCTTAAATCTTGACTTGCAGATTTACGATTTATAAATCTGATTTAAGGAAGATTTAAGTGTTAAATTTTAAGAAACAACTAATTTATGCCGTCTATTTTTTCATCATAAATGAAGATTTAATGAAGATTTAAAGGATTTACAACGATTTATAAGTCTTAAATCTTTGCCTGTATGCAGATTTACAGGAATGTTGCCTCTTCGAGTGTTATCTTTACATTATGACGTCATTTTCTGTTTGAAAATATTTTAGCAAATATTGGGGTATTTAGTAACGTGAATTTTATATTTTTGGTAAATCTGTATTATAAATTACAATTTTCCATCTTTCTTGACCTCTTAAAGTTACGGTTATGAATTTTGTTGACTCGGAGCAAGTTTCTAAGTAGTTTAACACTTATAATTTGTGGCTGAGTTAAATCTGGGCTGTGAAACGGGTGTAGCTTTACAGATTAGTAGGGATTATTTCATTTGTAAAGATTCTAGCATGAGAAAAGTTTCACTCGTATTTCTCTTTAAGCTAGATGATTAACTTTAGGATAATTCACCTGACAAATTATTAGTATTTTATCTCTCGGGTTAAACGTCCACAATTTGTTGATTGGTCGAGATAAATTCATATCAAACTCGTGATTTGAATGCAAAGTTAAAAATTATTCATTTTGTGGAGAAACCTTGATGATTTATTCAATTTATTGGGATCGAGAGAAATAAACCACAAGAGTTTACTCATTGAGTGAATTTTATTTGTTTTTTTCCCCCTCCTCAAAAATCGTAATTTATCTTCTCTTTAGAAAGATGTATGTGCTAACCAGTTCCATTATAAATTGGGATAAGAAGCCCAATCCAATTGGGAGCTATTTGGTGGCCAATTCTTGATTTGGAGAGTACCTAATTTTCCCTCTAGGGGAAACAAATTCATTCTCATCTTGTGACATGAGAAAAAGAAGGCACCCTGCAGTGATTATGTTATGATGGCTTTAACCAAGATGATTCAGTTGATGCAAGGGACGAGACCTTTTTTTTCATTGCACAGAATACTCATACATCCCATGTCATCACTACTTTATTTTTTTTTACTATGCGTCATTCTTTGTCAAAAACGGCAGATGTTGCATGGCAACTCGAACCACATGCCAAGTTCTTGTGGCGTGGTAGAAAATATTAAATTGATATCATCAAAAGTAATAAATTAACTTCTCATTGCGGTCATGTTTGAGCTACTTAGTGCATGGGAGGGATGGTGTTTGAAAACATGCACAGAATTTGTGTATGACTTACAATGCTTAGTGCATCATAATCACTTATAGAATTCTTCACCAATTTGTGCCCAGACTGTTCACAAATTGTGTATACAGTACAGTATAATAAATGTTTGTGCAGTTCGTGCAAATGTCTGCACTGGAAATCCAAAAGCCTAAATTATTGTATATGACTAAAAGCTATAGCTGTTTTTTGGTCGTTTAAGTGGGGTTTAAAAAAAGTGACTAAAGTTTAAATCCATGATAATAAATATCATTTAGAAAACTAAACTTAAAATGCAATAGACACGTTCAATCTTATGAATAGAAGTGATTTCTCACACTTCTGATGACACTACTTCCATAGCATGTACTGTAAAAAGAGAAGTAGGGAAACTCTTTAGTTTCCCATGTTGCCGCTTGTGGTGTGTAGATTTTTGCTGGCTTTTTTGGGATTTAGCATATTAGTGTGTTTACCTGTATAAAACGCCCTTTTGTAGTTGTACAGCTGCAGTACAGCTACTGTACAGCTACAAAATGGCGTTTTATACGCGTAAACACACTAATACATGTAAATACTAAAAAAAATCCAGCAAAAAGAAGTTTCCCTACTTCTCTTTTTACATGCTATGCTACTTCCATCTTCTTACTTAATCGAGAAAAGTTGTGACGTCAAAAGTGACAAATACAGCCGTAGATTAAAATTTTAGTCACTTTTCATTTAGCCCCAATTCAAACAACTAAAAAACGGCTATAGCTTTATAGTCATTTTAAATTTATATAAAAGAAAGGTTTTTAGATTTTTAGAGTACAAAATAGACATTTAATCAACTGTAGAATAGACATAGAATAGTCATTTATGCCATAAGTGTATAAAATTTAGAACCTAAGCCACTAAATGAAGTGTCACATGTTTTTATAAGTCACTAAGATTTCTAGTGTGTATAATGTTGCAGCAATGTCTAAAACACAACGTTTTATTCTTGTTGTACTTAAGGTACAGCAATTGTAGAAAAATCCGGTTGATTGTATCGATTGTGGACCGAGAATCAGAGATTAGCCTTTGTCTTGGCCATCTACCAGTGACTTCGGGCGATGGGGAGACCAAAGACAAAGGCCAATCTTTGTACAGATGAGACGATCATGGTTTCTTTATGCTTTAGATGCCTCCCTTATACTCGTAGACATATATATATTTCGGTAACGTTAATAATTTATATCTCTCTTTCTTATTGAAATTTGAGTCGTAATCACACAATGGTAGATCAAAGAAAACCCATTCGGGTACCATCGCGTCCACCTTTAATCTCTTTCTTTCCTCTTTATTTTTTATTTATTTTTTATTTATTTTATGTTTATCAATAATTCATAAAGGAATTCCGAAATAATGTAATAAATTTTGTGTCTTTTGCTTGCATGATGTATCAACAGTCATGGATTTTGAAAAGCTAAAAATTCCATTTTTAACGTTTCTTATTTCCATTTCCCACAAAACATAGAGAAAGAAAAAAAAAGAGAAATTCTATGTAAAAGGTTTTCAGTAAAATATTTTTATCATCTGTCAAGTCAAAAGAACAATACGGAAACCATAAAAACGACAACGGAAATTGACGTTTTGACAAATTACAAAGGTTTCCCATTCAGGTCTAGTGGGCAGCAGAAATGTTGGTTTTTATGCGCATCATATTTCATCAATTTGACACATTATCTCACTTCTTTACAACAAATTACCACACTTTTACGACTTGCCGATGACTCCTCCATCATTTTTTTTATTATACCTTTCCGTATAAAACTTAACAAGATTTTTTAACATATGGACAAAATCAACTGCGTGGCGCTCGCTCGGCCGCGCGCCCCCTCTCGAGAATAGGAAAGAAACTTTACATTTTCATTTTTCATTTTAATGTTATCTGAAACCAGCAGTGACCAGATAAGTCCAGCGACATGACATTTTCTCTTCGATTAATGTAGGAAAAGAAAAAAATCGACAGACGAAGCCGTGGTCGAAGCCCGAAGCACGAACTCAGATATGAGGTCGGCTCCTCGGGGAAAGAAAAGAGAGGAAAGTATCAAGAAAGGCAAGAAACAACCATGAAAAAGATTTCTGGCCCTTGCATTCATCTCTAGGCCTCTTGAGAATACGTTTGGACTCTGCTTCAGTATAAGAAAAAAATAAGAAAAGGGAAAAATGTAAATAAAAAAACATAAGGAGAGGAGAAAGAAAAAAAAATACCAGTGTCATTTCTTGTCCTTATTCAGATGCGAAAAATTGTCTTGCTCGAACCGGTCTCACGATACAAATCCATGTTGGATGGGGAAAACATCAAAGGGAAAAAATGATAATAGAAAAAAAGAGATAACGTTTGAAGTTACTGTATACACAAAGCAAGAGTACTTTCTTTTTGTGCTTGTGGACATGGAGAGAGAAGTTGGTTTACAAATTCAAAAGTTTCTTTTGCGATGGGAGAAATGGATTTATTAGGGTTTAAAAGCAGCTATAGAGTAGCAACTGTGGTCCGATGATGTTCACCGGGGAGGAAATAAATTTTAATGTCATCGGAAACTATATACTGTATACTGTATAGCCATACGTGGAACATCAGAAGACTAAGAGCAACAATTCTATTGCTATAGTAAGCGGGTAAGATCATAAATTAACATCAAGATATTATTTTAACGTGCACCAGAATGGAGAAAACAGAGTTTCAGATTAGATCTGGGAGCAACGTAAACGATATTAGGCCTTCAGGCGGCAAGAAGGAAGAAAATACGGGTCTAGCCTATACATAAAAAGGTGGGAAACAAGTGAAAAAAGGGATAAAAAATGGGGGAAAGAGAGAAATTTATTTTAAGGAGTTTTTTTGGTAATTACGATTTATTTTTCCAATTAAATTGATATTCTGAGATGAAAATTCTGTGCGAGTGAGTTTTCTAAGCAATTTCCGTGTAAACTGTTTGTTTTCAGTCTGTCTGTGACGTAAAATACGACCCCGCTTAGAAATTGATGATGAATCGTTACGAGCACAATAGTTTCCTTTCATCATTACCGGAAGTGGAAAAATTGTCAAATCTATTATACTGCCTTTTCTTTAACCATAACTGCAGCCAACTTTTAAATATCTTCCATTGTTCCTGCCTAATAGAGCCTGTGGTGATACGATAAAACACGCTACAGTATACAGACCTGCGGAAACTTTGCACAAAATTTGCTGAATTTGTGCATAATTTACGCATAAAACTTTGCAGAGCGATTTTTATAAGGGTACACTCTTAAAAAAAATTTTTTTTACACCTTGCCACCATTTGAACACCTTTAAGGGTAAGATGACACTTATTTAGCTAATCGTTCCTTACACTTAAAGTGTTCATATGGTGGCAATAAGAGTGTTACGCCCTTAAAAAATGTTTACCCGTTGCTACCATTTGAAAACCTTTAAAAAGAACGATTTTATGTGTAAGATGACACCTTAATTTGCTAAATAAGTTTCATCCTACCCTTAAAGGTGTTCAAATGGTGGAAGGTGTAAAAACGTTTTAAGAGTGTATGTATGAATGAATGAATGAATGAATGAATTGATTATCTACTTGAAATAGTTTAACTCAAATCGTCCGAGTATAATAAAAGTTGCAAAATACTTAACCAATTGAACAATTTTGCACCAACCTGTAAAACAGGGAAAACAAACAACCGAAAACACAAATAACCTTCAAAAAGATCGAAACTCCTTCCCGTCTCTGTTGACACCCTCTCTTGCTCATCCATTGTAAAGGCGTTCAATTTTATTTATTCAACCATCGAAAGGTACGAAACGATTCGGGTGAAACTCTATAGGCAAAGGTAAACAAGATCCAAGAAGTTTTCTGTATGATTTCACACTTGAGATTTAAAGCAGCAGACACGTAACATTAAAATTTCATCCACTAAAATTACCAAGTGTAAAATGTGTAATGAGACAAATGAAATTAGTAGCGAGTCTACAAGAGCCTTTGTTTGCCCACTCTTAACACTACCTTTTACAATATCATAAAAGTTTCACTCCCACTAAACAAACAACAATCTCCGTCGTCCATTGTACTCTTGTTATTTCTGGATGATGAGGCAACGGCGCTGCCAGATGGGGAGTGGGAGGGTGCAAATACACAGTTGATTTGACCAACATCAAAGTAAAGAAGGGGATGAAATGCAATCACGAATGCAACTGTCAGTCAAAAGCTATATATCCAATGGTCGACCAGGTCGCAAGCGTTCATCTTCTGTCGGACACTGACAACATTACTGACAAAAGATTCGCCGCTGCTAGGCAACCTAAATGTATAATATAAACTTTACCTCAAAAACCCTCTTTTCAGACAGGATACATTTATGTTTAAGCAAAGAATCCAGTGAATTTTCATTCAAAATTGATTCAACAGTGATTTTATTGGAGATTTGAATTATGGTTTGCTACGTTATTATTTTTTTTAATATTTATTGTTTTCTGAAAGGAAAGTTGTTTCTTGGCTATATAAGAAGGTTAATAAATTAAGGAAGAGAGAAAGGCGGGGGGAATGTTTCGCGCTTAATAAATTCTTTGGAAATATATTGTGTGATCCAACCATCTGATCTTAAGTATCGTAATAGTATTTTTTTATACTGTATATACAGTACTTGCTGCAGTTTTATAATTTGGGAAATAAAAAAGGAAAAGGAAAATACAAATAAAAAATATTTATGAGCAAGGATTATGTTTCACTCTTCTATTAAGTTTAAAGCTTCGATATATATACTTAAGTTTTGGAAAGAAACATTTCTATTTTTATTATTAAGGATAATGGCTTAAGAAAGGGAAGGGATAGAAATATAGAAATGATTGATTGATTGTGTCATAAAAGTGTCAGGGTATTATTTTATGGCTCTATATTAATAAAAAGTTTTTTTAAGCGATTAATCTTGCAATCATTTTGTTGCTTTTTCTCTGTCTCTAATTTTGTGAATGTTTTTTACTGGAAAAGTGAAGTGACAAAATAATTGAAAATGGTGGTGGGTGATAGTGTTTGAGGTCGTCCAGTGGTGGATGAGGTCATACGTGACCTGTCAAATGAGTTTTAAAAAAAAAAGAAAAGTTACAGGGGCTAAAGGGAGAAAAAGTCGAGTGAACAAAAATCAACAAAGCAGTTCAGTGGAAGAATTACAAAGAGTCTATAGGGAAGGAAAAGAACAACTGATGAAATCTTTGGAAAAAATACCTACTTAAAATTTGATGAAAATCTGCAGGAATTTGGCAGATCTGATGAATTTTTTTGCTGGAATAATTCTAGAATTTTTTTAAATGGGGATTTTTTAGTGTTTTTTATATAAAGAAAAGTTTTAGAATTTTTTCAGATGGGAAATCTATTGAATTAAATTCCATGTCACGTTGGATTGCCTATACTAGATACACTCCCTTGATTGCATCAACATTTTGAGCAAGATTCGTTGGACTGCAGTATATAAACAACAACAGTACTAAGCCATAAATAGTTGATTTCTTTCCAAATTTACATTTTAGGGTGGATTGATTCACAATTTCCGGCCGATTTTCATCTTTAAATTTAAAGGGTACGAAGATTCAAAGTTTCACGTCTTTTCTATAACCGGAAGTACCGCTTTAATGCATTCCAGGCGGCAATCCACGCACAAACAGAAGTCTCTACCTACCACTTCTCATCGACTAGCACGACACAATAATTAGAAAAAGAAAATTCTTACTGTTAGTACGAGAAGAGAGACAACAATTTATACGGTGAATTTTAATGGGTCATCAGAAAGACCGCAGTTTGAAATCTCAAATGAATTGGATCTTTTTTTTTATATGTATATATAAAACGATAAGGGTTTTATCTCTGATTCGTTAACGACGTTGACAGCGTGAAAAAGTTTTTATTGGCCAAGTCATTATGCTCGAGATCATTTTCAATTTCGATCATGTTTAATTAAGATCTGATGCCTGCCTCATTTTGCCAATTAGACACTTCGGTGGCGGCAAACGAAAACAACATGAATTTTTACAATTGGTTTTTGCAACAACATAAGGCGCTAATGAATACTGAAACTGCAAATTAAGGCGAAAGCTCTGTCTCAACATCCCAAAACTCCTAATTGAATTTTCCACTCTTTTACCAAATTTAAAAAAATAAAAATAAAAAAAATAAAAAAACCTCAAGTCTCTTTCCCCAACGTAAATATATTTCGTTTGAGCCATATCGCTTTCTCCCAAGCCTCGACGAGATTAAGATATAAACAACACCACTGCTTAGTTGATGAGAAAGGATTTGTCAGCTTTAAATGCTACTTAAGATGAAAGGACGAAATGAGATGAGATGGACATTGGAGGGACACTGACCTCTCTCTGACCAGCGATTCGCTCTCAACCTACTAAGTCACTAAATTAACCTTTAAAAGGGACCCACACAGCCAAAGAAAGATGGAGCAGGAAAATATTTTTCATTTAGGAAAAGGCCAACTCGGTTGTAATTTCGCCTCTGGTCGTTTTATCTATTTCGTCTTTCTTTGGATATCGCTTTTTTCCTTTTGTTTTCTCGTCCCCCATACCGAAAACGAGCGCTGCAGGTTGTTGGTACACATGGCCGATCAAAGTCAATATAAAGTTAATGGAAAAGAAAGGAAAATGTTTTCTAGAAAAAAATAAAAAAAGTTCTCGAATCCCAAACTCCCGGTCCAAGCGTGAAATGTATATATACTGTAGTCTGTAGGTAAGAAAAAAAATAACATGACTGGGAATGATGTTTCAGATACGGTAGTAAAGTGTGTTGATGACATAAATCAAGTAATGGCTGAGAAATGTTTTTTTATGGATGCGAGTTATCTACAAGGATACAGTGAACGAGTTATAAATAAAGTTGAAAAATCGATATATTATTTTGACCAGCACGAACTACTGTAGGTACTTTAAAAGTTTGACCATTTTCACATTTTGCTCGTCTCTAAACAGTACAGAAATGCACGGAGATTTTTACGAGTGCATCCAGTTGATGCTCGGATGGAATTTTTATACGGGATTAATATCGCATCAGTCGTAAAAAGGGATTATTTTCAACTGACTATGAAAACAAATGGCTGTGTTGAAAATTCAGTTCTAAAAATTTTATGTCGTGCGTATGGCCTTATTCAATTGCGGCAAAATGTTGTTGCTCTAAACTAAATAAATAAATAAATGTAAATTGATGTGTCAGAAAAACTTTGCGGGTTAAATTGACAAAGCGATGCGAAAAAGACAAGCTCGACCGTGTTCAAACACTGGCGGAAAAAGTCGAGCTAATTCATTTTGTCACGTAAAACCATTTTGCGTTGACATCAATTTATTTCCTTTTTTCTTTGAAACTCAATCCACCAACGTAAAATCAATTGAACAAACAACATCTGTAATTGGATTTTTCTCCTTTAAAAAAAAAATTTTTTTTTATTACTTTAAACTAAATGACTCTCATTAAAAAAGTGAAGGATTAAAGCGAGCAGTACAAAAAAAAGGTAAAAAATATTTACTTTTATTCTAAAAATAATAAAAAAAATGTACTAAGCTCATTTTACAATCTTAAAGTTTATGGAAAAGTGATTTCTCCTATTAGGCCTCTTTTTTTAGCATCAAATTTCATTCATTAAGTCAATGGGGCTTGAGTTCATCGCTTTAAGCTTTTGCGTCCCGCCTTCATGGCAGCGATAAATGGAAGAAGAACATTGGGAAAGCCTATCAGTGCACTTCCTCGGGTTTCAGTCGGCACTCGACGTAAAATCTTTTGAATTAAGTCGGGTTGATGACGCCCAAAACATGATTTGGTCCTCTCATTAACATGTTCATTGTGTGCTTAATAAGAGGATCTTGTGCCACAATCACAAAAGGGTTGACGACTTGGTTCAAAGCTCTCTTCTTCAATTTTTTTTTTATCTGTGAGTCGATCGTGGAAAAACCAAAAAAAAAAAAAAAAGGAGACGACGACGAAGAAGAAAAAAAATTGTAAGAAAAAGATGCCAGAAGAAAACGGAAGAGTGGACACAAATCTTGGCAGCGAATCGCCATTGTCATTGGCAAGAAGAAGAATGTAGTGAACGAGATGAGCTCGCTGCCCTCGCGAGTTCACAGATTCGTCTCGGTGAAGACTCCATAAACATTTCAGCGACTTGCATTTGTTTGGGGCTTATTCCATTTTCAAATGGTCTTGTCGTGTTTCAAGTGCCGTAACATTTGAACTCAATGGAGTGGAAGGTGCCGTCAAAAGAAGACGCCGGCCGTACTTGCCAATGAGTGAGTTTCGCACACCGTCATTTGCTGGCCGCCTCGTTCAATGACCCGCGAACGTCTCCGCAAGACCTTTCTGCATGGACAATATGACATATATATACCACTCCATTCATTTCCACCGAGAGGAAGGGAAGGAAGATCGCCTCTCGCCAAATCTTGACCCATTTAAAGAGCCCAAAGGGTTCGTCGTGCGAGCAAAGAAAATAAGTCGCGATAAACAATCATTTCGAGATAAGCCGCTTAAGTTGCAAGTTTCATCTCTCGCAAGATTTTCCGTGGGGCTTTTACCGTTTATTCTGCGCTGTTTATTGTGCTAGTAAGTCAGGTGTGTCTCTTGGGTTATCTGTTGGCAAAAATCCCCTTCTGTGCAAACCCCAAGTGTTTGTTGTGAGTCGCCCTCGATAAATGGCGTTGAAGAGTGATTGATAAAGCCAAAGGTTGCGTCGTATCTCACAGACGGATAACGAGGTAAATGAGAGTCAATAAAAACGCCGATTATTGAAAGAAACGAGAGGGGAGAAAGAAAAATAAAAAAAATAAATAAATAAATAAACATTAAATTGAAGTTTTATGAACGATTTTTGCGCCGGTTCAGTGAACGGTGAATGGCATACGAGCATTTCTTGGGTAATGAATTTGTGAAAAATTTTTCCGACTCGCTGAACGACTAAACTATATAAGTGGAAAATAAGGGGCTCGTTTAAAGCTCTTAAATAAGCATCGTTCTTGCGTTATTAGTCACCGCATTTTACCCTTAGCGAATTTTGAGTAATGATATCGTGTGCTGGTCGGATATCTTTAAGTAAAACTCGAGAATAATGATGTTTACTGTACTACGATTAAAGAAATATGGCGTACTCGACGTAAGAACAGCTGCCGGTAACACACGAAATAATAATCTGTTAAGGAATAGTGTCAAGATCCCACTACACCACAAATTAAAAGGAAATTGATTACTCTGAAAGGAAGGAGACCGGGAACCTGTTAAGGGGATCTAATAAAGAAAAGTTGATTTTTTTCCCTCCCTTCCACCATTTTACAGCATTAATCAATGACAGAAAAAGTGATTTTATAGGAGTTTATTAGGTTGACCGACCCATGGAATTAGCATGGGATTCGAGTTACTCGATGCAGTTAATGGGAACAACAAATTACAAGAATAAGAGAGAGCCAGCCACGTCTTGTAACTAATTGAATAAAATATAAACAAGTTTGTTTGTAGCAATTATTTTGGAATGAAATGTGAAATGTTTACTCATCCTTTGGGATTGTCGAATCAGACTTGGGTTTTTATTTTTCTTGTTAAATTGGGACGTTCCTCGCTTAGCACTTTGTAAGATAACGGTTTGCTAACATCCAGTCCCTTGAGGATACTAAACATTTTACATTTTATGCTGTGATGCTAGAGACCCAAATTCAACGTTTCAGTATTTTTGGTTGTCTTGTCTCTGGATAATTCCAATTCAAACACATTTTGAGCAAAAACCCTGTGCAAAATACTCCCAAGAACCAGAAAAATTCGGACTAAAAGTAATTTTAATTCACCAAAGTGGTTAATTAATACCAAAATTTCCCTCCTCTTGCATTACAGTTGAAATTAACGAGATTTTCCAACATCATGAAATTGAAAAATTTATTTTTTGTTATGGTGTAGAGATGGAAAATAATAAATGGTGATTGAATTATAAAATGTGTATTGCACAGGCAAAGCGAATGCGCGGAAAGTACAAAAGCAGGGGCTAATGCAATGAGAAAAGTAGAAAAGCAGTTCTCATTTCTTGATTGATCGTTGCCTATCTGGGATTCATTCCACGCATGCCTGGATGAAAATATTTCTCACATAGGTAGTATGGGCCCAGTGATAAATGACACAGTGTGGGTGATAGGACGGCATTGCCTTTCTGCAGCCCGGAATTTATTTTCCAATATGTTCGCCCATATTCCTGCATCACAGTAGCACTTGAGCCTCTCTTGCTCCATGCAAACACTACTCACAATCATCCATTATATTTAAATCAATAAGTTTGAATTTGAAAACAGTCTACTTTAGAAAAGTACACACATTAGGTAGCTTTAACTTTTTCCCATTCACATTGTGACTTGCATCCGTACACTTTTACGTGCGATAAATCTTTAAAGTCGATGTCTCTCGCGTCATTTTTACACCGTGCATAAAAGAGAAATAAATAAACACAAGCAAAAATGTATCGCTGACAAGTAATACTGATTTATCTGTCGGTAGAAAATCGCACTTCAATTCAAATTCAAATGATGTGTCGCGTTTAAGGCATAAATTCTGGAATTTAGGTAAAGGTGGCGTGTAGAAATTCAAGTGCAATTTCGAATGTACAAAATTGAAATTTCAAAATATTTCTATATAAAATGTCAGATTTAAACGCTTGAAATTTGTGAGACTCGTTTAAATTTCAAGAAAATACTCCAAACAGCAGGGTACCATACTCTTAAGGGTACCTCAAGGCCACAATACAACTCTAATGAGATTAAATGAGAACTTTTATTAAATACAACAAAGTGGACTTTTAAAATTGCGCCTGAGAAGAGAACAACACTCCATTTGTAACGCCTTTCGAGATGATTGAATCGCAAGTAATTTGAAGGATTTGTACATGCAAGGAGTGCTTAATTGGATTAATGCGATGTATTATTTGTTTCCCCCTTCCTTCTTATTTAGATGGAAATACTTGCAAAACCCCCTTTAGTCCCCAAATGGAACAACTTAAATGAGAATTGCACTCTTACTGGGTCTTAGTCGTGTCCGAACGAGAGGATACTCGCACTTTGGCGGAGGACTTAAGTAGATTTTGGAATTTCTTACATCATTACCAACGCCGTGTTTAAGGGGTAAACACAAGTGGTAAGGGAAGAAAAGAAGATGCGGTTTTACACAGAGAGGGAGAGAAATGCTCACTCGAATCGATCGCGGGGGTCTTGAAACTAATTTTCTTTGCTGCGACTTGACTTGACTCCGGGTGCTGTTGGGCGTCTACAGATTTACTAATTACGCCTTAATTTTTCATTTCGTTTATGCGCATGGAGGGAAGGGAATTTGGAGTTGATGGAACAAAAGAAGAAAAAAATGATGAAATATATAGAGATAAAATATAAAAACGAAACGGGTGAAAGGAAAAGGGTTAGCCACAAAAGTGTTTAATTAGAGAAATCTCCAGAAGAGGAATTTGCCACCTACCGACACTCTAGTAATCCAAATTGGGGAAAAGGGTGGTTGAATGGCCTCCATTTAAGCGGCGTACATTATAGCATTCAGCATTCGTTTTGCCAATAAATCAAGGAGCAAAAGACTAGTATTTCGGGAATAGGAATTTAAAGCTGAAGTGAATGAAATTTGGCTACGCGTTACCAATTTTAATTAAAACGTCCGCCATTGTATGTAAGGGGAATGAGGGATTGTAGTAATTGACAGTTTTGCATTGGAAATGTTTGTTCGAGGATGGGATGGGTGGGTTGGTGGTATTATTGCAGGTCTCGAATGGTGTAAAGTTTTATCTAGGGGGAATTTGAATCGAAGGTATGGGAGTTTCTACCCTAATTACATTTTTGTCTCTTTTTTTTTTTAACTTCTTTGAGAGATTTTTTTTTGAGTTGGAGAGGAAATAAAAAAAATTATAAAAATTGATTTAGCCATTTCATTTCGTCTTAAAATAATACTATTAAAAATGCTATTAAAAAAGCAATGAAAACCAAGAAGAAAGTTAGGTTTTTTGGACTGTTTTATTAAGTTAAAGAAACGAGAAAATGAACACAGACACGCAATCTACACTGAACTTTATTATCACGATTGTAAAATTGTAAGAAAAATTAGTACGGTAATTATATAGCGTTGAAAACTCGATAAAATTAAAGATTTTATAGACAATAACTAACAATTTTCATAAAATCGATGCCATTCCACGTACTATTCTATAATCTAAAAATGACATCACTTCTAATCTGACAGCTTAGACGAAGTTTTAAAGCATTAAGCGAGGATATCGAACAACACTAAGATTCATTGTACGGAAAAGCCCCGTTTTTGAAGTTGAATAGAAAGTCATTAATTACTGCAAGTAATTGGTGTTGACAGGCGTAACGTAGCAAGGAGGAATGAGTTTGATAACTTTTCTTGCGCATTGACGGCGCGCGAGGATGCCAACTGCGCACATAATTACACGAGGGAGGAGTAAATTCCATGTAAATCATTGGTTTGACATTCTCATTATTCAAGGGAGATTTGTCCCCGGGATTACACATGGTGATCTGCCAGTTTGCATTGTGGTCGTACAAGAACAAGGCTCAGAGTTCCACCGAATGGAAATATTCGTGAGCACCCTCTCTTGTCTCCTCCGTGAATTGAAAATGGCAGCTGTTTTGCTTTCATGCAATGCAACTGTGTAGCTCAGTGCTTGATAATCTTTTTACTCTCTTTTTTCCATCCTTTTCCTTCCTTTTCTTATTTTTTTTCCTTTTAACCTCCTTCTTCAAAGAGGTTTTGCCGTGCCTTTGGGGAAATTAAGGTAGTTCCACTCTTTGCCGCATTATTTTCTTGCGTTCCAGGTAGGAAATCTTGAGATTAAACCCTTTGATGCAATTGGTAAACGTATGTGGTTTTTGCTTCCAAATGGCTCAGTGGTTACTTCAGTCATTATTAATTGTGTGTCTTTTTGGGGCATGTTGGAGTATGAGTGAATTTTTTTTTCCTTTCTTCTTCCAATATTCTTGTTACATGGAAAAACCATTTCCCAACACGGCTTGCCTGCAATACTCGTATTTAATGGTGATGTGTTTTTTTGATTTCGTTTTCAAATTCAATAAATAAAATTTTTCTTTTAGAAATGAAATTTAGTGTTGTGAAAGTTATTAAATTTTCTTCTCTGGCTTGAACGCTGAAAAAATTAGAAATTGATGAATCCCACCCAGGGGCAAAAAGGGGGAAAGCAGTTGATGGAGAAAATCAAATCAATTGATATTTATTTTATAAAAGTTTGTTAGTAAAGGAAATAAAAATATAAATATAAAATTAGATATTAGAATGTATGGCGGGGTGGAGGGGGCGAACTGACCCCCTAAAACCCTAACATCGCCCTAGACTCCGCCACTTTCTCACAGTTTCTAAAAGTCCCGTAAAATAGCGCTCTCTATCTGCAACTTTTCAATTAAACGTGATTTCCTAACTGCAATTGTTTTTCCAACAAAGTTACAAGAAATTTTTTTTTCCATCATAAAGTTGACATTTAGAAAGTTTAAGACGGGTAAAGGATGAGAAAAGATGCGTTGTAATGCAAGAAAGTGTATCTCACTTGGCTTGGTGTAGGTTTCAGTCGATGGGGCCCGTCAACTTAATGACGTGCTCTTGGCAACGCAGTAGGTCGTCTGGTGGAGGAGGGAGCGCTTTAATCTCTGCCAACAGCTGTGCATTAACGAAGTTGCTTTAATTATTCAGCGAGAGAGTTAACGAGGATTTATAGCGCGAGTCTTGCATGCGAAGATTGTTCTACTTGATTAGAATAAACACACACATAAAGGGAAATAAAGATGCCCATTGTCCGAGGAAGTGTGTCACTGGACACCAATTGAGGTTGCCGACTTAACTATCAAAAATTCCACCTTGACTCACACAACGACGCAATAATTTCAAATTCAAAATGACCCTTGTCTCGTTTTCTTCCTTGCAAATGTTTATTTATTTTCTTTTTTTGTTTTTAAATGTAAATTCCGCAATCCATCATTCCTGCGTGTTGTCTAATTGACATTTTGATGCACTAATGCCTAAATAATTGGTTGCGACATTTTTCTTCGCGCGAACAGAGCAACTGGCAATGAAATCGATGCATCCATCACTCATGCACGCATCGAGTACACATTTTTCTCCTATTGAATGTGTGATTTAGTGACACTACGCTTGATGGATGTGCATTCCGGTGGTGGAATACAATAATTTATAGAAAAAAATAAATTATATAAAATTTTTACGACTCCGATGTCACCGATATAAACACCGTAATAGACTGGAAACTCGATATACTACCGACCTGATGCCATTTTACTTGTACCTAATGGTTTGCCATGGAAACTCCGATAAAAATTATTATTAACCCGAATTTGATTCTCTCGGAGAAAATGCATTAATTCACAGCATTACTTTGCTCTAGGATCTCTTGTTTACAACACCCTCTTCCCTTCCCTTTCCTTCATCATCCTCCCTCCTTCTCCTCCTCCTCCTTCAATTTGAACTCTGATGATGGGAGATTTAATACTTATTACTTTTCTCTTTTGAAAAACAAATGCTTACTTGTAATCATTCGAGCGAACTGAGCCTTTTATAATGCAGTTCACCTGACAGGAAAAAATAAAAAGATTTTTTAACATTTCTTATTTTCTTTACTGCTTTGTGTTTGCCTGCAATAAGATCTCGAAAACAGATGTTTGTGGTGTCGTTTTTTCACAGTCGTGTCTTTTCACTGTGTTTTTCGAGGAGATTAATTTTTTTTTCGAGTTTGCAACAAACACTTCTTCACTTCAAAAGACGAGAAAAGGGGGAAATATAATAATAAAAAGTAGAAATAAAAAAAAGACTAAAAATTCAATATTTTTCCTTTTATTCAATTACTTTTTTTCGTGTTTCCCTCCTGGTTTTTTTTCAGTGAAGGACTCTTATTCACTTAGTTGTTCCGAACGACAAAACGTGACATTTTATTTTGCCACGATTGATTTTTCCTTGACTTATTCATTTGCATGTAGTTTTGTCAAAAAGGCAATTAACTCAAGAGGTCTTTCCGTCTCGAATGGAATTGTTTTTCACCGACATGGTTCGACAACCATTTTGTCGGTTAATATGTTGGGGGTATTTTTTACCAAACTCATTCACTCAAACAGAAAAAAAAAGAAAAAAGGTTTGGAAATTTGCAGAAAGAGGGAGCTGGATGGAGACGTGAATGCGGGGTTGTGCAATTTGCATTTTGCCTTTTCTTTGCTTCTCGAATGCAATCTAATGTTCGGTCTGTTTCCTCGAAGGCGAAAAGAAGTCTCGAGATGATATGTCGCTCCCCCGTGAAGGTACTTCTATTACTGGGTGGTTTGGTAAAAAGGGGGTTGCGAGTGAGTTGGCAACATCACATCTCTCTACCTGACTCCACTTTGACCATTTGGCAAGTGAAGGAGCAGTTCTCCAGAGCTTTAGTCCTGTTAGTAATGTCCGAACGGACATCTCTTACACTGATGTATGTTGTGAGCGAGGGCGCTGGATTTCTTCCGATAACAGCAAATCTGGCCGATATCTGCCATCTTAGTGAGCGCAGCAAAGGAAAATTTACCAAGCGATGCCTCGTCTTATCAGCGATTTCATCTGGTCTGCGAGCTGAAAGAAAAGACGGGGGTCCGAGAGCAGGTCCCAATCTGGTCATTCGAGTCTCAATCAATATTTTCCGCTTTTGCGCATTCCAAATGTTTACTCGAGGTTGGATTCGACGTTTCAATTTTTGCTTATTTGGTTTGGATGCAAATAAAACGGAGAGAGGTTTAAAAATATTGGTGGGTTGTGAGTAAATAAAATGGTGGACATTCGGCCACTAGCGAGCTGTGTTATCATGTGTAAAGTGGATGTGAAATTGTTTACGTCCAAAGTCTATGACGTGAGGTCGTTTCAAAGTTCTCATGCTTTAAAGAAAAAAACTCGCAATTTTTATTTTGTTTGATGGACTTGTTGAGATGTGTTATCTGCATTGAAGATGAAGGTTTTTATGAATTTTTGCTTTATTTTTCCTTAATTTTTATTTAGGCAGATTGCATTAATACATCACGCCCCTATAATGATGGTACAATAAATCACAGAGAAAATTAACTAAAATGGGTGCCTTATCAGACCCTTAAAAATAATGAGTGATGAATGTTATCCCAGCAATTTTATTTTAATTGGTAATAAAGCATACATGATTTTTTTTTAGTTTATAAAAATAAATATTCATCCCAATAAAATTTTGTTCTTAAAATTAGGATATTTTTTCTCATTATTATTTTTTAGTGTAGAAAATTAACCGTTTTCAGATATATCACCTTTCATATTACTAGTAATATCAAATTTTATTCCATCATATTCCACATCTTCTTTAATCACAGCAAAAAAAAAATTAGATTTCCAAAAATAAATCCAATGTGAATTTTAATGTGAAAGTTGGCATTTTAAGCTTACTTCTGGAAATATCTGGATTTACATCAAATTTTACACCAACTTTTCATTTGGAAATCCAATTTTTTTTCAGTGAGTTGTCCACTACGTCTTTACATTGCTTATTAAGGCCAAATTTTCAAATTTATGTCATAATTTGAAAATTGAAACTTACTTTCTTAAGAAACTGGTTCGAGATTTACTGAGAGAATCCCGAGAGGTGTGCACAGCAGCCAACCCCTAACTAGACAATTTGGAAGATCGCCATCTACTAATGAAATTTAAAACTAATTTCGCCTCGTTATCGCCGAATTTCCTCACAGTATTTCATAAATAAAACCTAGTGTTTTTAAAATGCCAACCATTAAAACCTTAAATATTTAATAATTATTTTTTCATTAGTACAGGGATCATGCCATATGGTTTCCCCTCGAGAGCGAAACCAAACATGGCATTTATTTGTTTGGTTTTTTTTTCCATTCATCGAGAAGATTAAAACTCCCATATTTTATGAGCGAATTAATTAATGGTTAAATGAAAATTGAATCGAAGCAGGTCAAGTCGTAGTGTTTAAGAAGATGGATGAAGTGTCCGACGAGGTGGACTTATTCGGTTACCAATTGAAAGTGTCAGCAGGCAAGGCAACCCGAAGAAACATTTGAAACAAGCCTTTCTGCACGATGTTTCCATTCACACGGTTGTGGTCAATACGGTGTGAAAGCAATTGGTTTGTATTGCAATAAATCAAAGTGGCGTTGTGAGACTCGAATGTTGAGTGGATGTCGCCTTTTCTCCGACTTAATCACCATTATAGTGAAAGGCGGGGTCAGCAGACTAACCCTTTTTTTTGCTGGCTGCTTCTCTCATGCCCACCTCGATCTTCTACCAACAAATGGCAATAGGTTTCCACTTTCTTGGCAACTGGCTCACCATTTTTCAACGTCAACTCACTAATTGCCGCCATCAAGGACTCGCCTTCTTGAAGCAAAACAATCAATTACCTCTTAGACTTTGCTGCAACACTACAATATGGCGCAATGTTAACTCAGGTGGTGCGACTCGAGTTTAATTTCGTGTCGCATTTACATTGACATAATGCCAACAGGCGTCAAACTCGTTTTCTCTTTGTGCACAATCAATATAATAAATTACGAAGTTTCTAATATAAAAATCTCGCAAGGAATTTCCGTTTAAGACTGTTTCGTCTTGTCAAAATTTTTTCATTTCACAGCGAGAAATATCCAAAATTATTTGCAATTTTAGAAAGTACTTAAAACGTCACTGTAACGGTTGGGTTAGATGCCAGAAATGCACCAGGGGACTTATTTGTTAGTTTTTAACAGTACACACCGCCCCCTAATCTAACTAAACAAATTATTGTCTATAAAATATCGCGATATAGATTAATATAACCCAAGATTTGAAAATTTTGTATACAAAGATTTTGGAAAGAATTTTTTAATCCATCAAAAAGATTTTTCACAATGTCAGATTTCTTTATTATTACAGTTTGACAAGACCCTTGAAATGTCTTCAGATCTCGAGTTGAGAACCCTACAGACCTCAGTATATCCTAGCTAACCAAAAATGCCTTATAAAATCACTCAACCGCATCCATCACTTAAATTTAAACCAAAAATTGGTAAATAAGCAAAAATTTGTATACTGCATCAATTGAAAAATTGGTAAATTTGGTAAAATCGATCAAATAATAATTGAATCCAAATTTCAATAATCAAAAAACCATCGTAGATTGCATATTTACTAGCTCATTATTGTCCGTATTAACATCATCAACATCAACATCGGTAAAACTTTCATTCAATTCATTTGTCAATCACTTGTCATTCGAGCATCATATTCGCTTCGCTCAATGTACCAATCCCGGCTTCCTAATACCAAAATGGACTTAGCAAACTCCCAGTTGATTCGCGACGAAAGCTGCGGTTGTTTAGCGAGTAGGTCACGTAACAGACACATACATATCCGAACGAACACACTCAATTTTTCTCTATACACTTTTATATAAGGCGGAATGTATAAATCCACGCATTCTATGGAAAACCCAGAATTCTCACAACATCTGGCAAAGTGTGAAATATCTTGTTTTATCATGGCTACAAAAAAATACGACCATTTACAAGCTAAACGCAGTCTCCAGGGAAGTGTAAACTGTTGCATTTTCTCTCCCTCATTTGTAAAAGCAGCGAAAATGTCAAAACTGCGGCGAGTTAAAGCCAGAAGATTCTTTTTAAACTTTTTTTTGTGTGTCAGATGTACAACTTTTAAGCTTATAAGGCGTTTTAATGAGCAAAGTTAGGCTCTACCAATTCAATTTCGATACTTTCCTCTTTGTATGTTTTGGTTGAGGGTTGAGTTAAAAAGAAATGCTACAAATTAGGAAAGTAATTGCATTTTCTTTGCACCGGGCTGCAGCACTCACTTCGCGTCATCGGCTCTACACCCAACTCTTGAGTACGTGTCGTTTCAATATTTGATGATGTGAAGTGGCGTTTCCTTTCTAGGATGTCTCGAATACTTCGCTCACCTTGAATTTTCCTTATCAAAGTGCAAGAAATAAAAAGAATTCTTCCTTAACACGTTTTATGTTCCTCCCATACACTCACGGAAACGGTTTAGTCTTTTCTTTAATGGGATTTTTATTGTGAGATGAAGTAATTATATTTGCACATGTTTATCAAAGTTAATGAAATTCATATCCATTTAAGAGTTATTAATAAAAAACTGTTATAACGAAAAAGAAAGAGAAAAAAAGTGCAATTAGATTCAATTAAATTAGTGCCTTGTTGTAATTCGTACTTTTCATTGCCTTAACAAGTTTAGTGCTGCATGAAATATTTATTAAAAAAAGAAAGAAAAAAAATCTTTTCTCAACCTGGTTGTAAGTAATGAATTATAGAACAGACAAACCAAAGCCAGCTTAATTCACGGAGAACGCCAAAAATAAGTAGCTTACGTTTTAAATTGTTTTCCTAAATGATTTAGGAATTAATTTTTTGAATTGTCATCGCTCAACTAATTGAATCGACTGGGCAAACTTAACTTTTTAATCGGAGGTGACGTCGTTTTCTTTGTGTAATTACGATTTATGCAGGTGAAACGAATAAATATTAGAAAATTAAAATCCAATCGATCGTTTAGTCAAAAGACTGATTGAAAGCGAATGCGAGTGTTTTAATCAGAGAGATTAATTTGATTATGACAAATCATTTTGATTAAAATTACATTTGAACATGTTTATATAAATCGCGTTTGCATTTTTCATCAAGTTAATCTGGTTATTTCGATATGAATCAATCGTAATCCGATTGAACCATCCATTTATCATAATCACTGTGATTTTTAATCAACCCAGACAAAACTTTAACAAAAAAAATAATAAAATATTTACATATAAATATATAACAAAATGAAATCTCTGAAAGCAATTTAGCAATTAAAGGACAAATGATGAATAATCCCTTCTATGGTACGTTTGGGTTGAATAATCTCAGATTAATTTCATAATCCGTTGTTATTTGATTCACCGATGTCAAAATTAATACCCTTAAGCAGCATTAACAAATAAGAGTTTGGTGAAATTTTTCGAGCTTCGGGTTAAAAACACAAGAAGCAGTACAGTTAGATGAATTTATTGACCGTGCGCGAAATTTAAAAATGGTTGAAATAAAATAAAATGAAACGCGTCAAATGCCTGGCAGGGAAGTTGTCGACTGATATATACGTTTGCGCTTCCCTGCAAAGCTCCCTAGCAAAATGGGGCTACTGTACGTAGATTCGGTTTTTATGAAGACATTTATTTATCGAGAGGGGAATTTTGGCTGGAAGTAATTGAATTTTTGTCATCTCCTCTCATCGCACGAGTGTGTGCAGTAATTAAGTATGCTAATGTAATTGAAGGTCTTAGAGGTCAGTGTTGAGTCTGTCCGTTTCCTTAATCTGGAGGGCGGGATATCGTTTCCGAGCCGATGAATTCGCAAATAAATTTGTTTACAATTGTGTTAAAATGTACGAAACAGGATTTGACTTTAAATATGGAAATGAGATCAGATTTATTATTCAACACCCGACCTTGGTGCCCTAAACCGGGCAAATTAAACTGTTTCAACATGACAACTGGCGAAATTGCATCTTGTTTTAGCCGTGTTCATTATTTTATAATCAGCGGAAATTCTCAATTATGTGAGAAAATTACTTAACTTTTATATTCGAATTTTTCTTCTTATTACTCGTATTTTTCCCCTGCTATATAACGTAGCGTAAAAATCAACTTTGCTAATCTAAAACCATTTCTCACTCTTAAATTTTCTCGTGTTTATGACTCGGCCGTGGCAAATAATGTTTTACAACTATCATAAATCGTCTACTTTTAAAGTATTCCACTATAAGGAACGGGACTGTAAATTACTAAGCCTCTTGGTTTCTCCTGGTTTTTGTATAATAATTTCTCGAGAGCTGTTTGTCAAGTGGGATGTGTGCGTAAAATAGCTTTTGGCTCGGATTAATTAAGCTTAAATGCAAAATTTCCAGATATTTGTGCGATCGAAGCCATGGAGCCACTTACCGATAATAGAGAACATTCCTGCCATTCCAATATGTGGTTTTCCAACAGACAGAGAGTGGATAATGGCGGTACAAGATGGCATTGCGAAATTCTGTTTTCTCTTATAAACAAAAATTTCTGCTTTAAAAGATTTCATGCAGTAATTTCTAGGATTTCTAGGAATTAGAATCCTCATTAAAACCTTGTTTTTCCTTTTTGTTTTGCAAACTATGCGTTCATTTTGAATTCAACTCGTATCAGTGCTCGTGACATACTGGCAAAACAAAGGGAAAGAAAACAATTCCATTTTTTCTCTTTACTCTCTCTCTTTCTTTGTTCCATTTTTTCTCATTTTTCTCTTCTTCTTCTTCATTGCAATGCCGAGTTAAATATAAATAAAGAACAGTTGAATCCATATCATTTATTGCTCCTTCAAAAATATAATGTGCCATGAGATTTCGTAATGAGAAATGATGAAGTTCACTTAAATCGATTTTCCTTCTTCTAAATAGTCGCGCATTTAACAGTTTTATCCCAACCTCTCTGAACTTGGAGAATTCACAAAATGTTTGCCATAAATTTACACTGCTTCTCATCTTGTAAATCATTCCGTGAAGAAAATTAAAGAAGAATAAAAGCGCGCACACTCACTCATTCACGCGCATTTCCAAGGTGTTGAACCCTTTTTCTCAAGAGTATTAATTTATTCATGGAAATTTACACTTTTCCCAAAAGGAAAGCAAACGTTTAATTTACCATTTCCACAATAAATACCTCAGCAACACGATTTTTTTATTTAAAAATATAAAAATTAAATTTTTTTCCCTCCAAAAAATTGCAAATTCCATTATGTTTGCATGATCGTCTTATTAAACACAAAACCCCCTTATAATGAAATTGTATAATATTTTTTTATAGTTGCCTCTTTCACTTATACTACTTTATGATAACCGGTTTCGGTTTGAGAAAACGCCGAGTGATGGCAGGACGATGAGCTGCTTTTATTTCTAATCGATAAAAGAAACGAAGAGCCATAAAACCAACGTCATCTTTGCAATGGAGAAAGAAAGAAAAAGAAAAACATAATTGAAGCTGTTGTTAAGAGGGTAAAAGGCGCCCTCTTTTGTGCTTTTCCTTCAGGTAAAAACGGATTAAAGGATGCTCGGAATATCAACTCGAGATGCTACAATTCTTCACTTCTTCGAGACTAAGGGATTTGCTTGCCTTTCTTTTTTCTTTGCTCATTTTTTTCCCTTTTTTTCCCTTCCATCTTTGCTCCTTGGGAAAGATTGAAGCTGCGCTACCATGGAAACAGATTCGAGTCTAAGGGAACCTACGTCTGGTTGCCAATAGAAAAATAAAAATAAAAAAACAAAAAAGAAAAGCAAGCACATATTTTGTTATAAACTAAACTAAAAAAAAAAAAAAATTAAAATTGAAAACTTTTTCCCATCCTGTGTAAATCCAAAAAAATTTAATAAGAAAAAGATTTAGTTGTTTAATAACCGATCTTTTTATCTATTAAATATCTTGACCGGATTTAGTTGGTGATGCACTTTGATAAATTGTGCTGGCATGTTTGGTGACATGCGATTTAACGGAGGATATCAAATTAGTTCTCCCTACTTTGTGCTTAAATTGTCATCTTTCAAACTTGGAACTTTACCAAAAATTTGATCTTAAAGAGTGCGAAGAAAATGCTTTCGACCTGCGTCTTTATGGCTACCTCTTCTCTCTCTCTCTCTTTCTCCCCCTCCTTCTTACTTCTCTGCTTTGGTGGATCCACTTCATTAAATGACCAGCTTTCTTGGCCAGGGGCCTCCAATTGTGTGTGCAGGCCACGCATTTCTGCCCTGGACCCCCGAATCGAGGTTATCAGAGGCAAACAGTTATCCTCAACTGTCATTTCTTATACTCATGCATCTCTTCCCCCCTCCTTCCCTTATCTCTTCTTCTACCTGCTACAGTTCCCCCTGTATTTTTTTTATTGCTATTATTATTTTTTAATGCCACAGGAAATGTAATCATTCGAGTCAATAAACGGTTCCATTCACACGAATTCGCAATATAAATTTCCATCGTGATAAAAATAAACATAAATTCTCGCATTGAAACCCCATTGCAATGAAAACATGCTGTTGGGGTAATTAATTAGTTTTATGTGTGGGGAAAGGTAAAGGTAAAGGACATTATTTGGTGGAAGGTAAATTAAAGATAATGGCTGTTGTCATTGGAATGTTTCTTTTGAGAGAAAGGGGTTAAAATTAGGGTAAAAATGGAGGCTTTAAGAGTTGAAGAAAGTGTATAAATCATCATTACCACCTTTACTTAGAAGGGTCAAGTCGCGGTTTAACACCGGGAGGCTCGTTGCACCTTTTGGTTGGGTAAAATCTTAAATCATGGAGCTTTAATTCAAGAATATCACGCTCGATTATTTTCTCCATCCCTTTTTTTTCATGCTTAAAACACGTTTAATTCATCAAATTCGTGACAACCCGTAATTTCCTTATTCATAATTACTGAAAGGTACGGTGTGAGCACTATTAAAACTCCAGGTTGGTTGTTTCAACATTCATGAGGACCATCATTAGCAAAAAAGTGCGTAAATGACATAATAAACTGCTGTAATTGCACCAACCAACCTATGCATCTTGAGCACGAGTATACTACGAGCTTACCTCTGCGGTTAAGGCTGTGATGTGCCAGTAGTTCCATACACGTTTAATGAGAATAGTTTACATGCTATTTCCGTAGGAATGTTGTATACTCCTGGTTAGTGTTTTTTATGCGGTTTGGTTCATTATTTTGGCAGCTCAGAAGGAAGAATTAAAGTGGTTTGAAAATGACAATTCAGTGAAATTGATGTAAATTACGTGGTAAACACAAACGTCGCGAATTAGCCACGAGCAAAAGAGATACAGAGCCATCGAGATAAGCTGGGAGAAATTACTTGGAAAATATCTAAGACATTAGAGAATTAAGTTGGGAAGAAATGTGTGATATTAAAGAGAGATGCAAAACTTGGTAATTTATATATAACGCTTAAATCGTATGGAACCATCGGGTTCCGAGATCGATGAGACCTTACACCTGCTTTACTTCTTCTGTACAGAGGGACAAAACATCCTCGGTGGTAATGCAAAGAATTTCGCACACAAGAAATACCTCGTTGAAATGACTCGTCTCGTCTTTCTCCAACTCTTTCCATTGCTTCAGTGAAGTAATCTCGAGATTAGAGAAGTGAGACCACTATTTCTTTTTTTTTTTACATTAAGGGCAACCAGACAATTTTGAATGTATTTTTTTCTTCTTTTTCTTTTCATGTTTGCATGTGGGTATTAGGGTTATGATTACAATTTTTATGCGCCAAATGATGTTGTGTCAGTTGAAATCCTATTTGACTGATTTCAAATTGATAACTCGATAAAAAAAATTGAAAAATTTAAAATAAAAAAAAAATGGAAATTGATTTGTAAAATCGATTCGATGTTTCTTAGTATTAATAATAAATCACGAAAATGTTCACTCGATATTACCACAAGAATGCGTTGATTTAAGACTTATCTTCAACACAAATAATCTCTCTCTACCGAACCTTCACGTGCAATTTTTCAATCAATTCCCAAAACATTTAAGTGATAAATGTCTCTTTTTTTCGCCCTTCCTTCCCTTTAAGAGGAAAAGAAAAATAAGAGAAAGCCAAGCAAAGAAAAATTGTCTTTGGCTGTTAGTAATCTAATTAGTATTACTCAAGATTTCTTGTGGGACTTTCATCTTTTTCGAGCGCCCACGAGACGCCAACGAGTTGTTGGTTGGATCCGTTCATTTCTCCTTTCGAGGTCGCCGTTCTTAATTCGATCTTCTCCATATTTCCCCCTCCTATTTAATGCCCTATTTTCGGCAAATAATAAAGATAACGTTCCCTCTTTTGCTTCTCTTCGACTATTCCTTGTGTACACCAAAACACTGATCTCTTTTTACGACCCAAGGCAAATGTAATTTCACTTTCTCTCCTACCATCTATTATTTTTTTCTTGTTCCCTGTGAGTTGCCAAAGAAATGAAAAAGATGACCTAACGGCTCGTTTACGGTGAAATTTTTAAGGAAAGGCAGTTATCTTTTTAAATGTCGCGTGCACATTGCGAGAGGAAATTGCGAGTATTATACGGAATTCATTAAGTTCTCGAAGGCGTTACGGCTCTACATTTTTCACATTTTCCACTCATTTTGAGTAATTTTCAAGTCAGCGTTCTGTTATTTACAATTCGGTTGGGTTTGTGTGGCGGGAGAATAACACAAACGATGTTTGGTGTGTGGTTTGAGTGAATATCTCATTAGATTTTTGCTCTTTTTGATTGCAGCATCATTTATGATGTAAACTGAGAGATGGAAAATCGATTTGATTTTTTATTCTTTTTACTCTCTCGACTATTTCTTTGTCGTATATCTTATTAAATTAATTAGATTTTTCAAATCGAAATCGAAACCTTAAAGTCCCTTCCCATGAGTTTTGAAAATTAAATGGAATTAAAATTGAAAATTTAATTTAAATTTTTTTATTTTTTTTATTTTTCGTTGCAGGTGAGGTCTCGCACAATGTCCAATGAAGCTGCGGCGAGAACAACCGTGCCGTGTGCCATACTCGTCGTCCTCCTCACGGCTTTCTTGATGGCATCAGCTCGCGGCAACGACTCGACATCTCTAAACGGGTGTCCAGCTTGGGAAGACAACCCGTGGTGTCCGTGTTACTACCTTGAAGAAGGCTTGTTCGTCGAATGTCCCGGGACGACATTACATCGATTGAACGCCATTCTCTCACTCATTTCCACTCCGATCAAATCATTAAGCATCTACCATCTGGAGGAAAACGTGACACATCTGCCGGCTTCTCTGTTCGAAAACGTTACCATTTTCAATCTGCAAATCTCGTATTCACACCTCATATCCATCGACGAAGACGCCTTCAAGGGGCTGGAAAACAAACTGGAGAGTCTGTCGGTCGTCAACAGTCATTTGACAGAAGTGCCGTCGGCCGCTCTCAAAGGACTGAAGAATTTGCGCGTCCTCGACTTGGATTCGAACCAGATCAAAGAACTAGCCGACTACGTATTCTACGAAGTTCGTTTGTCCAGTTTGAATCTACAGAGCAACGAGATCTCTTTTCTACCGGAGTACGCTTTCGCGGGGCTCGAGAACACTTTGGTCGAACTGGTGCTCGTCAACAACAAGTTGGATGGCGTTCCTTTGAAGGCGTTGCGCCGCCTCCGGAAATTGGCGACGCTTCGTTTGGTGTGGAATTTGATATCCACCATACCGGACGACGGTTTCACGCGCTTGACGGCATTAGAGAGACTCGACCTGAGTTCGAATGAGATTTCGGGCCTCAACGAGGCCAGTTTCATCACCATGCCTCATCTCAACATGCTCTCGCTTTACATGAACCACATCCAGCATATTGATAGCACCGTTTTCGTGCACCTGCTCGACTTGGAAACACTCGATCTGAGTCACAACAACGTTCTCGGCATCGCCCCGCACGCTTTCGCTGCCAACAAGAAACTGAGAACGGTCGACCTCACATTCAATCACCTGCACGGCACCGACAATGGCGTCTTCTCCAACCTGCCCAACTTGAAAGAGGTGTTTCTCTCCAACAACAACATCTTGCAAATCACCAACCAGACATTCGTCAACGTGTCCCAACTGGCCGTGCTCTATTTGCACAACAACGCGCTCCAATTCATCGAAAACGGCGCGTTTCACGGGCTCAGTCGGCTCTTCCAATTACAACTTTCCTTCAATCAGATCACGGAAATCCCCTCGAGTTTATTCAAGTACAACCGCGAATTGCGTTCTCTCTCCGTCGACCATAACAAGATTGCCGACATTCTTCCGGGCACGTTCCAGGAATTGGTCGAACTGAGGGATCTGCGTTTGCAGAACAATTTAATTCGACGCATTCGTAAGGGCGCTTTCTATTCCCTGCCCAGTTTGCAGGAACTGCATCTGCAAAACAATCGCGTCGAGATAATCGAAGAGGAGTCGCTACAGAGTCTCGCCAATTTGCAATATCTCAACTTGCACGGCAACAGCATCGTCGAGATCGGGGACATCCTCAGTCGTTACCCGTCGAGTCTGCAGTCCCTCCAGTTGGACAACAACCAAATACACACGTTGCATAACTCCAGTTTTCGCGGTTTGACCAAACTCGAGATCCTTTGGCTGAACCACAACAAACAGACCAAAGTGAGGAAAGAAGTTTTCGTTGATTTGTCGTTCGTGCAAAAACTCTACTTCGATCACAACGAGATCTCGACGATCGAAGACGGCACTTTCGACAACATGCTCAGACTGCGTTATCTCAATTTGGACAGCAACAATTTGAATCATTTGGGCAAATCGACTTTCCGAGGGGCGTACGGATTGGAGGAACTCTATTTGTCGAATAATATGATTATGGACATCGAACCGCAGTCCCTGCAACGACTTCCGAGTCTGCGCAAATTAGATCTGACCAGTAACCAGATTTTCGCACTCAGGACTTACATGTTCGAGGGCACCACCAACTTGGAGGAGCTCGTGCTGGAGAACTGCATGACGGAGGAGATAGAGAAAGACGCGTTTCTGTCCATGGGGTCCCTCAATTTGCTCAATTTGAGGAATAATCAGCTCAACACTGCGCATCTGGATTTCCTCAACGTGCCTCCGTTGAAAACGCTCATTTTGTCGCAGAACAACCTGTCGCAAATCGCGCACATGAGTTTCGCGGCTCTAATTAACCTGGTCAAGCTGGAAATGGACGAGGTGGAGCTGTCCACGGTGCCGGAACAGCT
>JAQFZO010000223.1:0-31487 GCA_034695885.1 Geophilus flavus
TCTCACCTCCAGATTTATAGTTGAAGGGGGAGTGACGCTTGTCGTGGTTAGCCGCCATCGTTCCACTCGACCTGTTGCCAAAATGGACGACTAGGGGGGGCAAAAGTGGACAAGAGTTTTTACAAGAAAAAGCCACCACAGACCTCGAGTGGACATTCAATGGGGGATTGGGAGATTCGAATGCAGTTCAGCGTGATAAAAAGGATAAACAAGACAGAGTTAAAGTTACCAATAGTTGGGTAACCGATTTACCTTCACCACATTACCTCGCAAATGGTTGTGATCTCTCACTGTGAGCTTCCGAAAACTAAGATTTTGACAGTTTAAAAGAAAGAAACGAGTTTGTGTATACAATTTGTGCTCCAAATACACACATACCAACCAACCTGTCCTGTTAACTTTTCCTGAAAATTGAAATTTTTAAACTCGTTTTTATTTACTGTATTGTATAGTCTAAATATAACAAACCGGTATATATGACCAAAAGCGAGTTTTGACTTTATGGGCGGTGTGTGTTAGATTTAAAAGTGATTAATATAATCTCGTTAATGAAAAAAATATGTTAGGGTGTCTCCGATTTGATTTCTGGGAGGAGTCACAACACACGTAAAGTTTGGAATCGATTTGATAAAATTTTCATCCGAGGAAATTTTATGATCGATGATGATGAACTATCATATAGGAAAATCAATGTTATTTATCAAGAAAGAAAAAAAAGATAGTTGAAACAAATTTGAAGTTTTGATGTTTTGAGAAAATAAAATGTAAATGAAAATGAAAAAAAAAATAGTAGATAAACCAGAAAAGGGAATTTAGTTAAAATGAATTACAATTGACAAAGACATCAAACAATTCGTCTCCCCTTTTTAGAGCAGGGGACATTAGCACGCGACACTAATTTGCATAATGACCCCTAATTACCCTTTCACTTGTGACAACTTCAAGATGAAGAGGGATGGAGGCGAATTGGGACTCGGAAAACTACGACGGAAGGAAATTGTGGGTGTAATTTCGGCATGGCACGTGCACGTCGAGTGGGCGCAATTACGCGCGCGCCTTCACCGATTAAGCTTCAATTAGGGGAACTACGAACAAAGGCAAGTGCGGGGGAGGAGCCATCAAAAGCCCCCTGTTCCCTCATCACCTGCTCCTCCCTCACTGCACCCCCTTGTCTCTCACCGCATGACACAAGGCCCACACTTTTTAACCCCGACTCGAGTTTTGCAACAATTTTAATGGTTATGGGGGCATAAAAGTAAATTCATTGCACTGATTTTATAAATTCCTATCTAAATTATTTGAGTTTATCACCACCAGAGGGCTCCGTGGGAAATCGGGGTTGTTTATTGTTTGTTAATAGTTTCTAAATGTTGTTTTATAAATAAAAATGTAGATAAAAAGATGGTTTACAAGTGAGTTCGGGGGGATGTCATTGACACCAGGGACATCTTGGAATGCAGGTGAGTGTCAATTGGCTACCCTCTAAGTCATTAATCATCGAGTCTTGTCACCTATTTATCATACAAGGCGTCACTAGGGGGTACAAGATGAGGGGCGCGTGTCCATCAGGGGGCTGCAGGGGGCTCGGGAATATAAGGGGGTTTTACATAAACCATGTGTTTGTATGTGTCCACTTTTTTCCTACCTCTTTTGTACTTATTCATTCTTATTTATGCTACAATAAATCATGGAAAAAGATTATTTCCGGTTTGACATTTTTCTCTGACTCGCCGCCTTGCGTGAATCATTTATTTCTTTTTTTTTTTCTTCTTCTTTTTTCTTTTGATCCAATAAAAATGAATGAATATATTTGCGGTGTAAGTTGGGGTTAGTATGTTGTGTCCAAATTTGGAAATAAATTTTAAAAACTCTAATATTGTATGATACACCGCATTGCGTCACTCACGAATATTTTCAGAGATTAAAATACAGTTAAAAATGGTGTATTAAAGACTTTGCATTTATTTTGTAGTACGAAACTGGGATTTACGACAATTAATTAATGAGAAATTTATTTCTCGAATAAAATCAAGTCTCGTATTTTTATTTTCTCGTACAGGAAAATGCAGGGTCTATTAATATTTAATTAATAACAACATTCTATTAAGTTCTCTGCATTTTTTTTAAAAATGCAGAAAATTGAGAAATAAAAGTCTGTTGCAACGCACGGCTTTAAAGAAAATTACATGTTGGATTATTTAATTTGCATGATATCAAGTTTTATTTTTAAAAACACCATAGCAACGGACGGGCATTAAGCTAGTAATTTTTGATGTCAAAATCTGAGTACGGTGACCCGAAAGGCTTCCTTTGAAATTATCCCACACTTCTTCGGTTAACGGTCTGCTCACAATTTGAAGAGTATGGTGTCTTCCTTGGATTTTATAGGAATCAAGTTTTAAAATTTTATAGAAATTTATGGAATCAATCTTTAGGATTCTTTGGGATTTGGGATTTATGAAACAAGGCTTTTCTATTACATAATTCTATACAGAATTTACATAAAATCCTATATAATTTTCTTGTATTAATTTATTGCATATAGGTATACTTTACCAAAATTTTTTAATTTAATACTATATTAAAACAAAAATTTATACTTCAAATTTTCTTAATAGTTCTTGTGCACACTTTAACACTTTCTCTGAATAATTCTTGGTGCAATGTGTTTTCAACCAACTGGAATTTTTTTATGACGTACAATATATTTATATAAAATGTTTTTAAAGTATTTTTAAATTTTTTGATGTAGCCAACAATGTCCCAATAAGTCGAAAACAATTCTGTGAAGTCAGGACACCATCTGGTCCAGTGCCCCACCAAAATCCGTTCGGCTCTCGCTATGTGGCCGAACTTCACAGAGTTGTCTGTATACAGCGACTCAAAAAATTAAGTTTACATAAACTATATTCCAATTGAATTGCTTATATCTCCAATCCAAAACTAAGTATCTGCTTAAAGATTTAGATTCCCCATATAAATATTGACTTAGAAAAAAATCTTTTGAAATAATACTCTCAAACTATTACTACAATTGGTTGAAAACAGTCAAAATTTAACACGATTTAACTTGTTGATATTTTATCATATAAAAATATTCAAAAGATTTCAAAGCAAAAAACAAAATAAAAAAAAATCACTAAATTTTAAGACCAGGTGATCTCAATAATTAAAAAAAAAACTAAAAAATTAATATAACTTCCACCTACTGTTAAACCAAATTCAACTTTAAACTCGTCACAGCATTGCATTCCAAATGTCATGCAGAGTTCCAGCAGCTGAAGTACAATTTTTACGACTTTTCACTTTAATCAGCTCCATCATCTCTCCTTTTATTTATTTTTTCCATTTTCCCCATATACTAATAACAACCTACATTACCAAACGATTAAAATTATCATGATTATCGTAATGAATATACAAATCAGGGTAAAAGAACGGTTAATTCCAAAAACCCCACAGTTAGTTTTGTTCGCATAATTTTACCTCCAATCCTATAATACAAATATAACCTTGACTGGAGGAACCGTCATATCAACTGGAAGTGGATTCTTCACCTAGCAATAAAATTATTTCATATTATTATATAATAATATTCATTTCGAGTAAATTCAAATTCAAATTTTTCAAACAATTTTTTTTTTAACGATATGAGGAAGGAGAGAAGAAGAGCAAAAGTTCAATTTATTGTCGTAGGTGGTGGTGGTGGATGGTTTGTCTGTGCACGCATGCGCGAATTGTTGTGTATTTAAGCTAAGGTGCAAGTCATAAGTGGGTGGATCAAATGGCAACAATCGGTGCTTAATGAATTATGAAAAATGAAGATACCAAAGATGGCACTTTTTATTTTTTTCTTTCTTCGTCTTTTCCTTTTATGTTATTTTTTTACCTGATGCTGATGAGCTAAGGGGTCGTTTGGGCCATTGTCAAGAAGATGTTCTATATAGTTCAGTCGCTTTGACTAAAACTCGATCTATTTCGTGTAGAGGAAAATTCTGTAAAAACAAAAATAGACAATGAAATAAATTAATAAATTATGATATTAAGGAAGAAAAAAATTCATCGAAATTCAGGAACTGGGATCATAAATATTTAGAACAGATGCAGATCAGGTTCAGTAATAAGTTTATAGCCAGTTTCCGGAAGTTCTCTGACCATGGTGTAGTGGAATAAATTTTTTTAATACTTTTTTTTTTTTTTTTTTAATTTTTAAAAAAAGAAATTTGAAGTGAGGCGTATCAAAGTGACCATAACTTTTACAACTTTTCTATTTATCTTTTTAGGAAAAAAAGATTCATTGCCATTCAACAGTGCAGAAGTCATTAGTGACTGTTAAGTATCTGGAAGAGTAATAAATTTTAAGTTTATTTTTTATTGTAATTGGTTTACGAGGAATTGCCTAGTTTGCAATCACTATTTTCAGTATTAAGATGTATATACATGGAAAAAATATTGGTACTCACGTATCTCGCACTCGAGCTACGAGATTAAATGAATGAGTAGACTAATGAATTACACCAAATGATACACACTAAAAAATTTAATGTTCGTAACTTAACTCTGTTTTAGTTGTATTAAACTATAATTTGGTACTTCAATCAGTCGGTCAGTTAATTTCAATAAATTGTCTATCATTGTCTTCCAGCCGTTTTTACATCCCTACTCATTGGAGACACATGACTGTGATTTGACGAGGATTGTGTTAATTTTATGACTTTGTGGCAGGTCTCATATGACCGTAGTAGCCGCTGGAAGACCTTGAGCAATATTAAACTACAGTGGAACCCGCTTACAACGTCATTTTTGGAACCGAACCCGCATTTCACGTTATTGTGACGCTATAAGCGGGTTTTGTGTGATCGTCAAAATAAATTTAATATTTCTCTTGTAATAATCAATATTACAGTACGTACAGTACAGTCGTACTGAATAATAAACAATCTTCATAAAGTGTATTTTTTCTTCTATATTGTTATTGCAAATTTTGTCATTTTAACGTTATAATCGACTTCCGGTGCTTGGCACGACCAAAATTTCATGACGGTATAGGCGGGTTGACGTTATAATCGACTTTCGGCGCTTGAAGGGACCGAAATTTTATGACGTTATAATAGGGTAAATTTAGCATTATTTTAGAAGGACTTCGGCCGGGGAAAGTCAAAAGTGACGTTATAAGCGGGTTGACGTTCTAACCGAGGCCGTTGTAAGTGGGTTCCACTGTATACGACTACCAGCCGTTTTTAGAGTGTATACCAAAACAGATACTGCCGCAATATTTAACATACAATCACTGTAAATAGGTGTCTCTTAAGAAGACATCAAAACTGTCTAATGTAAGCATTTAAGACTGTATTGGTGTCACTGCCTATACAGTGTTTTAAATAAGGGCATACAAGTTTATTTACAGTGTAATACAGAAGTACGTAAAGCAGCATTATTGAATATACGATTTGAAATTTATTTCAATTTTCACATTTGCTACATTATGGTTTCACATATTCACGAGTTTATTCGAGTTTAGTTTGTTTATTGCATCTGTATGCTCTCTGTTCTCATCTCACAAGTCACTCCTCAGATTATGAAAATCAACAATAACAAATACAGAACGAACCTCGAAGGGACCATTTCAAATGTCTATATCTCAAACAAGTTTTTACAGTAATCCAACTACTTAAATTAAAAAATTCGTTATATCGAGTTAGTTGTTATAAACGAGTTCGTTATAAAGAGGTCCATCTGTATTATGTAGGTATCCTAATTTTTTTGGTTTAATCTATTTAGTATCGTAGTTAGTTGCATTTTTAAACTGTTTATTTGCAACAATCAATTTTTAAAAAAAATTTAGCTATCAATTTTTATTGACATTCTATTTTTCGTGAATATGGGGACTATAAGATTCAATTAACCCATTTTTTGTATTGAATTATTAGTCCCAATCATCATTTGCGAATTGCACTTTTGGATTTCCAGTAGCAAAACACTTGGTTCAATTCACTGTGACGTCCTCGATATGACTTAATAGTCACGTGATGTTTCAAGCACTCTTCTCATGAGTTCAAAAATTATCTTCCAACTCTGATTCTTCCCCTTATATATGATTACTAGTCTAAATTTCGCTTGCAACAGAAAATATATATATTTATATTTATAAAAAAAAGTTGCCCTTTTTATTATAAAAATAAAATAAGTGATTCCAATTGCAGGATTTACCTTATCCGATACGTCAATATATTTTTTAAAAAATTTTCCAAAGTCTACAAAAAATTTTCCATTAAAAAAAAAAAAAAATTGCAAATTGTCGAATGTCGCGTTGTCATGGTTTCCCAGATATGTGGTGTTTACCATTCTGAGTAAGTAGTGCGGGGGCAGAGTGGGAGGACGGTGAAGATGTTTTCCAGTGAATAATCACGTGATTACAGGCTCCACTGTTGACAGCCCCTTCCAATTGAATCTTCAATGAAACACAGTTTGTTGAGGGGCAGGATGGATGAGGAGGGAACGAGGCGGGGTGCATGACCCACTAAAACATGAGGGTGGACGCCTAACATTCATTAATCCTTTAAGCACTAAATTTAAGACTTGTTTTTCACATTTTTTTATTTTTTATATATAATTTTTAAATTTTTAAATCGCAAAATCCTTGCAACATTAAAAAAAAATTTATTTGTATTTAAAAAATGTTTTTGATGTGAAATTCTAAGCATACTCCACCCTAGAGAGAAATTTTCAAAGATGGCGATCGAACGGTAAGCCGAAAACCATCTCAGGTAACAAAAATCAAAAGTGCCTACTCCAAATGTGGTCAAAATCCCCCATGGAGACCGACAAACACATACAAAGTTAAAATCCACAGCTGGACGTAGAAGCTGTGTAGCGAGCGAGCGAGCGAGCGAGGAAGAAGGGCATCGCAGCAATCATCATCCATAATTCCGCTCACGTCCACTGCATTCCTCGTGGCGCTTTCAGATTACGATCACAACATGGTGACCAAACTGAGTCACATACACATCTATTCATCCATTATATTGGTCACAGCAATGGATGAGGCTTTGAATTTCAATTAAGTGGGAAGGAAACTGATGAGGAAAAAGAAATTGGATCAAATCTAACCCCCTATTGTTGTTTTGTTGCGGGTCTTAAAGGGTAATGGCTACGGTTTCGGTGCAACTATATTGATTTTGGGTTTTCTTTTTTAAATTCATGGAATAACAATTTCGCTCATCTTATTTGCAGTGATATACTGGAAGGGTTTAAGACATACACAGTTTTTATTTTAGATCAAAAATATTTTCTGTACACAATACTCGTTGCATTTGTAAATTAATATTACCAGATTTATTTGATTAGCGTGTGGGTATCGAGTAGTGCGCGGGCTTCGGGTAAATTTTGTCTATAGTGCGCAGGTGCAATATTTGAATTTGCTAAAAAAACCTGGTAAAAACAATATAAAACCATAAAAAACGTTATACTATAAGGTAAACTACCTGTAAAATGATAAAAAAAAATTCATTTACAACACAAAACACAACGTTATAGTAAGATAATTGGGCAAAAAGCCCAACTTTATCTAAGATTTTGTTTTTTGGCCAATCATTTTATAACAAGAGGACAAAATGATTGGCGTTAGTACCGTACTGTATGCGGACCTCGATTAGCGCGCGAGGATCGGACAAATTTAGCTAATAGTGCGCGGGTGCACTATCAGAACAAATACGGTACAATAACTTTGATTTTGTAAAGCCATATTTTTTCATAAAATATATTTTAAATTTTTTTTTTTGTTTTTTTTTCCAAAATTAGCAGGTAATGTAGAAAATAAATGGATATGGTAAGTAATCAACTTGTGCAGGACTTGGCGTACCGTATTTTTATTTTTACAATCTTCTATTGCACTTCAGTTTACCTGCTGCCCTATGTCATAGTTCCAATTTTTCTCGAGAAATACTGGACAGTTTTGCATGATTTTTTTATTTCTGTTACAGGACTTGTCTGTTTTTAATTCATATTTTTGTTTTAAGATTTTTAGTTTAGAATATTTAATAAAAGTCTGTGGGGATGATAAATCCTTTAGTGAGCTGGTACTAGCCTTGGGCGTTTGGTGACCCCTGGTTATGATGGTATTGCATAATGGATAATAGGGATTTCCTTATACTTATATTTGATTATACAAATCTTGTAAAATTCATTTGAAATTGAATAAAACTTTTTTTGTTATGTAAAACCGTTCTTGGTAAAACTTAAACTCTTGTATACCGACGATAACGAAGGGGCGGACCTTCAAGTAAATTTCGTATAACCCATGATTTGTGATTTGCAAAGCCACTTATATCATTTAAGTGCAGTCCAGCAGTGAATCCATACAAGGTAAATCCATTTAAATCCATGTAAATCAACGTAAATTTAAGAAATCCGTAAATCCAAACTTATGGTGCAAATCTCATATGCCATTTTGCTGATTGTCGGCCCCTTGTAGCTGAAATGGTTAAATTCTGCCATGTCGTAAATTGCTCTCTATAGCCACAGGAATTTTTAGGCTAAATATTAATTAAATATTTAAAACTTAAAAGTATCATTTAAAAAAAAATCGCTAATACATTCCAGTTTAAACTGAACCGCCTTTATCCGAATTTAAATATATCATATCTATCAATACCTTCACTTTCTCTCATAAATCATTTCTCTCTACTCCCATGATCCCATCATCCTCCTTTCGACAACTCGCCAAAGAATTTTAAGAGCTTGGCGCCATCTAGTTAAGTCGTTGCAAACTAATATAACGAACGACATCTAGTGGTAAATATGTGAAGAAAAAAATTGAGCACTGACCTGGAGCATCTTCATGTTCGTGGAAAAATCACCTTCCAACAGTTGTTCTCTTATAACGCTAAAAAATAAAAAATTACAAATTTAATAAAAATCTAAAAAGAAAACTTATAATAAAATAAAAACTTACAATAGCATCGACGAACAAACATGAAGTAGGTAGGTAAATCTCTTCTCGTCAGCAAAGAGCGAATCCCACACTCGAATTACATCTAAAATAAAAAAATACAAACAAAAATCAGCAAAAACTTTTTATAAAACTATTATTCTAACTCTCAAACAAACCCGGGAGTGGAAATTCTTGTGATAGCAAAAGTGTGAGCCACCGGAAACTGAAAAATTGAGGTTTCAAGTCTTGCGTTTGCAACTGCTTCCATAATTGAAAATCATGTTCCCGCACTGCATTCATCAGTCTGTTCATCAACCCCACAATTCCATAGTCAGAATCATCGAGTGTTTTGATAAAAAAATCACGAATTTCAGACATCAAATTCGTAAAGCAGAAGAAAGTATCAGCTTCGGCAAACTCTAAAAAATAAAAATGAACAAATTTCAATATAAAAATCACACAACAAACATTTTTTTTGAAAATTTTTACCTCTCCATTCGTTGCTTGGATTCGATGCAAACGTGTAATAAATTGGTCCAACGATTTCGTTCATTCCTTGTACATAACTTTGACCGGGATTTAATTTCGCGTAGATAAACAAAATTCGTTCCACGACTTCCCAATGCGCTTCTTGTCCTTCCGGCAACGGTGCGTATTCTTCATTTGCCTTTTTTTTCGTCAACGTAAGCTAAAATAAAATTTAAAAAATGAATTTGATTGCAGAAAATTCAACATTTCAACACACTTTCGTCATTCCTAATCCTTTTCTTGTCACGTTTGCGTAATTGAGCACAGAAAATTCAACTCGCTTATGTAACCTCAAATGATTATAAACAGTGATCTTCGGATGAGGAAATTCAGTCGCTTGTTGAAAAAATGATATGTCGGGACATAATCGTCTGTAATTCAACGAGAAAAACATTTTAATAACTGAAATAACAAATTTTACTACTTCAATACCTCACGTCTTTGTCGATTTGCAACAAAACTTCGTTATCTTTGAAGTATTTTTGCCATTTGCTCTCAGGATTCGGATTTAGAGGCTGTAAATTTATATTATTTTCTATAATTTTGTTTTTTTTACTTAGAAATAAACATCAATTAAGCCCTCACGTGGTCGTCACAGGAACTGTCAGGGCTGACATCATCGTTAGCATCACTGGAATGAGTAAACACCATTTCATCTACAAAATGGTTATAAAGTTTTCTGTAAAATAAATTAAAATAAAATTAAATTTAAATTAAATGCATTAATATTGAATTAACCTAAATTTTACCTCTGTTTTTGAAGATGTTCTGCCCATTGTGATTGATTGCTGTTTAAGTAATTGAGTAAAAGCTGGAAAGTTTTTTTGTTATTTTATAAATTTTTGTAATTTTTTAAATAGAATATTTAAAGTTAAATAAATAATTTCCGACCTTCCAACATAGTGCCCGCATGCCTTGTTCGTCAGGGATTCCTGTCAATCAAATTAAACATTATAAAAATACTAGCACGTGACATAAATCAGATGTCAGCTGACGCCATCGCCACATTGGTCATCTGAAACTCTAGCTTAGATTTGGCAAGATAAAATACCAACCTTGGAAACACAATTCTCTCAACTTTTTCATATCGATTTCCTCCGCTTTAAGACATTCATGAAATTCGTTTAACCTAAAAATAAATAAAAACAAACATGTAGGGCTCATGGTTGTGTCACTGTCCGCAACTTTGACTCAATAAAAACAAAGTTTTCCATTTTTTACTCCGATTTTTCCCTTACCTTGCACGATAATTACTGAAAGCCATGATTGTTGTCTATAGTGTCATAGTTTAAATTCGTTATTCAGAGACTTGCGACCATAAAAATCACAATTATTAACAACACACGAGGTTAAGTAGGCGGTTGTAACCAAGCATCGTTCTGTGCGCATGTTTTTTTTATCTATTTACTCGACCGGTTGGAAGTCTCGTGGTACCGAATGATTCGAGGAATGATTGAAAAGACGAGAATAAATGACGTCATATAATCAGATTTAAAAATTCGTTTGATATATTATTGATACACTCAGTCACCGTGCTCGCAATTGTGACATATAAACAATTTTTTTTACTTAAAATGATGTATATCTGCTGAGCAGTGCAGATAGTTTTTTTTTCTCTTCACGCGCAGTACCGGAAGTTTTTATCATTATCAAAACAACATCAAGCCCAGGTTGAGCGCGAGGTTCAGAGTTGACCATCTCGTTCCTCGATACCATTGGCTGAAATAATGATGACGTCATTGGTCGAAAGTACAACTTTAATAAATCCATGAGAATAAATGTAAATTTACAAAATAAATTATTCATTAACAGACTTGATGGTTGTTTTTAATATTCATACTTTAAAACATGTTTATTTATCTACAATTATCGATAATTTGGTTTTGGGACTCGATTTGCTGCAAACGGAGATATTTTATTAGAATTCTAAAGCAGACTATAACAAAAACCCGGCCTATGACGTCAAATTTAGCCTCGCAAAGAGACATCGAATGCATTATTGTGCTCACGACAGTCCTGGAAATGACGATATGAGCAGATGGTTAAATCTCTCAGACGGCATTTTCTAAACCTTGATCAAGTCTCCAATTGTGACTGCATGCAATGAACTAAAGGTAAAAAGTGTATGTTTATAAATATTTTTCTATGTTCTGCACTATTAAAATTCACAGTAAACTTCACGACGACCACAATGACGTCTCTGTACATTTAATTTAATTTTAACAACACAACACAACACTAACCTTAAAATTAAATTGCGATCAATCTCAAGGAGTTTCAAGTTATCATTTGATTCATAAAGAAAACAGAAACCGCAACCAGTGATTTCATTAATACAACTTTTGTTTATTTCCCTCAATTTAGATACGATCGAGAACTTGAAAAGCGAAAAAACAAAGTATACAAAGCAAAATGTCAATGTGGGATGGAAACACACCGGATTTGTTAGTTGACATCTGTGCCCGATTTTGTGTGAAGAATTTGAAAACATTTTGTTACTTTGATCCTGGAATAAAACGATATATTCTACGTGAAGGTACGGGTTTTTTTCTCTTGATTCAACATCACCGCATCAGATAAGATAATTTTCTTATCAGTTAATTTTCTTATCATTTCTTATCATTTGTAATTTTTATTTTAGGAAGTACCCTTCCCATCGAAATATGCGAACACATGTTGGCAGCGAGAAGGCAATGTGGCGTTATCGACGACGAATTTCTACAAATATTTTCTGATCCCCGCACGACTCGATTACGTCGAGTGAATTTGTCCAAGTCGGCCGTGACGGACGAAGGTTTGAAAATTGTCCTTCGTCATCATCTTACGGAATTAGATATATCCGATTGTGATGAAATAACGAAAGAATCGTTAAAAACTATCAATGAATTTGGTACCGACTTGTTGTCGTTGAATGTTGGAAGTTCGGTACATATTTTTCCCGATAAAGTCGATTCTGAGATTTTATCGGAGCAAGCTGATGTTAACACGACGTCGACTGACAGTAGCACTGGGTACATAAAATAAAGATTAAAATAAATATTTACCCTAGATTGAGGCGTATAAGTCGAGTTTTTAACACCTCAAAAAGCCTTTCAAAATGTTTGTATGGTGGGAATAATTTTCAAGCTTTTATTATAAAGTGGTGAACAAATGGAATGGTGGGCTTAATAATCGTTGTGTGTTGTTTACATGATTACAGTAATTAATTTTGCTTAAAAGTTATATTTTATTGATTGGTGAAGCCATGGGGATAACAAATTTTCAGTTGAAGTATTTTTAAAAATAAATAAATATTCTAAGTATTGATCAGCTAGACCTTTAAAACGACACATCAGTTTATAGTTCTTGCCTTTAGTGAAGACAGCAAGGTAGACATTTGCCTTGGGCACATACTTTGAAGGTGCTCAGAGACCATCCAATGCTTCTAGGTTGTAAACAAAATATTTTAAAGGACTAAATAAGTACTGAACAAATAATAAATGATACCGTATTACCCCGGAACAGTAAAAATGAGTTTTTCCAAATTTTAACAAAAAATTTAAGCACTGTTTTATCCGAATTATCTTGCACCATGGAGAAACTCACTGGTTACACTAGAGAGCTAATGGAGAGTCATGTTTGAAAAATCCTCCAGGCTGTGATTTCCTCCCTTTCTGTTTGTAACTATTCATCAAACTCCCTGAATGTTCTGTAGAATACTGTCGAAATACGTAAAGAATTTTTTTTTGACTCGAATTATCCGGCACCATGGAGAAACTCACTGGTTAGGCATGTTGCCTGTTCCCAGGGTAATACGGTAATTTTGCTTCATAGTTATATTTTATTGATTGGGAGCCATGACGATAATATATTTTCTGTTACAATAATATATTTTCTGTTAAAGTGTTTCTAAAAATGAATACTCTAACTATTGATCAGTTAGACTCTAACTAGACCTTAAAACGACACATTAGTATTTGGTTCCGCCTGTAGTGTAACCAAGGAAGACATTTGCCTAGGGGCTCAGAGACCATCAATTGCTACTAGCGTTGTAAACAAAAGATTTTTTTAAGAACTAAATAACTACAGAAAAAAATAATAAACGGTAGAAATTAAATATCTTAATTTTTGATCTTGTTAAATGAAAAACAACAATTGTGATATGGTACTGAAGAACACACTTGACGTTTTCAGTATTAATGTAGTTCAGAAATGGATGAAACCTAGTTCTTGGGGTAGAGCAAGGCTGACATTAACAACTTGCAAAGGGTTTCAGCCACTGTTGAAACACTGTTACCCGAGGAAATCGCCCATTAACTTGTGTGGGGGACTTTGTAACCATCCATCTCTATTGGATCCTTGAAACATATTTTGTAAATACTCTAAAATAAGGGGCCCTGGTTGATAAGTTCAGTTTTGTTTTTGGCCTCTTGGCTACGCGTACCACAAAATTTAGTAGCCTATAATATATTTATGGGGGTTGGGGCTTATAGGGCGAATAAACAGGTCGAACCTCGTTATAACGAACTCGTATAGAATGAATCCCTCGATATAACGAATGTTTTAATGTGTGGGATTCATACGATAGAGTACTTGTCAACACCAAAAAAAACCTCGATACAACGAGCTCTTGTTACAGAGAACAATTCAAGTTCGTTATAGAGAGGTTCGACCTGTACCTCTAAGCAAATATTTTGAGGTAAAAATTTTGGGTCGACTTATATGCCACAATTTACGGTTCGAATGTATGAGTGATAATAATTTCTAATATTTTTGTTTTAAAAGGTGTATACTGCGGACTCGGAATTTACGTAAACTGATATTCCGGGAAATGTCGTTGCCGATGTGCAGCACTTTTTTCCAGATTCTACTTAAACCGCTCAATCACCTCCAATATTTGGATCTATCCGGTTGCTACAATTTGGGAACTTTAGCGTGCATAACCCACATGACGCAGTTGGAATCGCTCACGCTCTACAACATACCCCGGGCGCATTTCATGATCACCGCCATCTGCCAACTGCGCACGTTGCGTCATTTAGATATCTCGCAACATAACGAAGACTACGGATTGTATCGAAAACCGAATCTAGTGTTAGCGCACATCGTCGACAGTTTGCCTTATTTGATCTCGTTGGACATTTCCGGCACCAATCTGGCCGGCACCGGAGTCGCGGAACACGATCAACCACAACAGTCTAATAACAAATCGATGTCGTTGACGTCGACGTCGACGACTTCGGCCGTCACGGACATACCCGGTCTTCGAAGTCGTGTTAATAATCCCCTGGAATTCTTGGGGTTGTATGGAGCATCGCATAATGCGTGTCACAGACATCACATCCCGGCTAAGAACATCACTGGGGATGCGAACGAAAAGCAGACACTGACTGCTGCTTGGACGTATTTGGAGCGGCCGGAGATTTTACAGAAAGTTTTGAACGATTTGTTTCAGATCGTACGGTTTGAAACGTGTTATAATTCAAAATTAGCGTTAGTAGTGAGTTTTGTGGATTTTTTTTAAAGAAGAAAATTATTTTTTTTCTAAATGAATTTTTTTTTTTCAGGTGATTTTATCAGCGATGGAGAAACATTTATCAGATAAACACATTCAAATTTCTGGAAGGTAAAAATAATCGATTTTGTAAATATTTCTCCAAATGATTTTATTTATTTTAATTTTAATTTTTCAGTGCGTCGTTATTTTACATACTAAAAGGCGAAGAGAAAAAGCATTTTAATATAAAAATCAAACATAAGTTGATCAAAGTCGTTCTGGATGCCATGAACGAGCATACGTTTGATACAACAGTAAGAATTTTGAAATGCAAAAAGTGAAAAATAATAAAACAATTTATTTTGTATTTGTTTTTGTTGCAGATGATGAGAAACGGTTGTCTAACGTTATGTCAGTTTAAAATTCCTCAAGATGTGGTTTGATATTGAAAATATATTCAATAATAATTTGATTTTAACGTGTAATTTTGCTCCTTATTTAGTTATTTGACTACAAACGACTCGTACAAATTCTCTTACAAGTTGTGACCGAGGACGATCAAGAAGATTTTGTGCAGCGAATAGGAATTTATTTATTGAACAGTTTGGCATGTCAGGTTGACGGCACTCAAAAGCAGCTAGTTGGAGATTTGGGAGCTATTAATGTAAAATTCACTTATTATTATTGTTTTTAATTGAAAAAACAAAAAAATATTATTGTTCTTATTAATAGATTATGTTACGCTTGATCGAAAGTCGTTTACAACGCCAGTTGTGTGATGACGTAATGGAAATAGCCTGGTCCACCATGTGGAATGTGACGGGTGAAGAAATTTTACATTTTATTCATTTTTAATCCAATTAATTTTAATTTATTCCGTCACATTAGATGAAACACCTACGAACTGTAGGCGATTCCTTGAAGGTCGTGGCATGGCCTTCTTTTTGGACTGTTTAAATGTAATCCAGCGATTTACATTAGTGTTTACATAACAAATTTTAATCTTCTATCTCTCTCACCCTCTAGATGTTCAATACCAAACCCGAATTATTACGTAACATGATGGGATTATTAGGAAACGTAGCCGAAGTGAAAGAACTTCGTCCCAGATTGATGACCGAGGAATTCATTCAAGTTTTCGAGTAATTTAGATACATGAAACAGTTCGATAAAATTAAGATTTTGAATCTAAACGTTGAATATTGCAGTGAATTGCTGGATAGTACGAGCGATGGCATCGAAGTGAGTTACAACGCAGCTGGCGTGTTGTCGCATATCGCTTCGGATGGAAAAGAATGTTGGACCATCACAAATCCGAAACGGGAGGACGTATTACACCGAATGGTGGCTGCCATCGAAAGGTGGGACATCAAGACTAAACGGAATATCAATTACAGGTCGTTTGATCCGATATTTCGATTACTATACGTCGAACACACGGTTGAAGCACAGCATTGGGCTGTATGGGCACTGGCGAATCTGACTTGTGTTTACCGTAAGTCGATTTACCGAATTTTAGAGAATTATTTTTAATTTTTATTATTTTTTGTAGCCGAAAAATATTGCGCGTTAGTGCAAGAAGAAGGGGGTCTTGAAATATTGAAGGAATTGATCAATCGTGGATCACTTCAAACGAAAGTGAGGGAATTGGCGTTGTTAGTGATCTCGCATTGCGACAGGTATTTTGTGATTGTGTTTAAATGATAAAATGTATCGATGTTGTTTCACATTAATTTTTTTTCTAGCTACAACAGTGACGAAGTCGTTGCTATGGACGAGTAAATCTCTTGCATAAATTGTATAAACAAAAATAATATATAATAAAAATACATATAAGAAAGTTTATAATTTCACTTTTATTACAAGTTTTAAAAATTGTAAGAAAAAATATTGTGGTTATTTAAAACAAATTTACATTTCTATACAAATGTATTTTACTACAATTACTTACAACTTTATTTTTATTTTTATTTTTGTTTGTCATTTCGTTTATGTATTATATACACGGTGAAAAAGATCAATAAAAGATTAAACTACTTTTGATTGTTTTATTTTTATTGGCAACACTGGCAGAAAGCAAGGTTAGTGTATTTGTCGTTGTTCGTGAGCGCTCGAGCGGTAAAACTCGGAACTAATCCTCATTATTATTTCATTTATGCTGATGTTTTATCAGTTGAAACGTCGTGTCATGGTATTGTTTCAAGAATAGAATTTCTATTCAAATTCATGACAAAATGGTTGATGCAACTAAACGCCCGCTTAAATTATCAAGAGATTTTGCTACCTACGCTGATAAGCATGAAATATTCGAGTTGATGATGGTAAACAAAAATACTGAATAAAAAAAAATAAATGTTAAGTTGATAATTTTTTTTTTATATAAAAATTTTATTCAGCACCTTTATCAAAGTTTGATAGTAAACAGACCGGATGATCCGATATCCTACCTCATCAACCTCTTAAAATGCAACGAGCATGACAGTGAAAACAATTTATTTCAAATTTTATAACTTAAACTCAAACTTTTATACAAATTTCAGTTTTTACCATCATAATATTGGGCCCACCAAGTTCGGGAAAACATACATCAGCTCAACTTCTATGCAAAGTTTGCCCTTCTCTCAATTTAGTCGACCCGATCCCAGTAATAAGAAATTATCTTCGTGAAGAAAGTCGAAAAATCCCCAAAAGCAAGCGACCCCCATTACCAAAAGTGAGTCTCTTTCCCGAGTAAAACCATTTGTGTGGCCAGTGAAGCCGAAAATAGAGTTTTATTAACACGTTTTTAGCGTTATCGTGTTCCTCCAAACGTGGCTGCTCATGCAATAAGTAACCATTTAACTCGCAATGTGTGCTCCCAAGGAGGTTGGGTCATACCAGGATTTCCGAGAAATAAAACACAGGCAATGGAATTATCAGTTAGAGGAATCTTCCCTCAGTACATGAGTAATTTGGCATTGAGTATATGGAATTATCAAAGTCAATTTATTAAATTAAACTTTTTTGATTACAGTAACTCTAGAATTGAAGGATTTCAAAACTTGTTTGAGATTTACAACGAAACACCCTGAATATAGAGGTTAAATCAAAGAAAACATCAGATTTTATCATCGAGTTCCTAATTTTATTTTTATTTTGTAATTAGACTTTTTTTCTGATAGATCTCTTACTAAAACTATTATGAGTAGATCGTCATCCTACGGCACCACGACTTATAATACTACTACTAATAATGTTACTCCCACTAATACATTTGTTAGTAATATGAACAGCAGTGACGCCAGTAACAACAACAATAATAATAACAACAACAACAATAACAACAACAACAACGACAACAACAACAACAACGACAACAACAACGACATCAGCAACAACAACAGCAGCAACAACAACAGCAACAAGAGTGACAAGAGTAAAAAAACCATTGCCACAAAAACTCCCGTCATTTCTTCGCCCAAGTCTGGCGGGGAACAGTCTTCGACTATAAGCACGGGCACTGCCTCTCTCACTATGGCTTCCCCGACGACGGGCCCGTCGAATCCAAGACAACCTCCTATTGGGTTCATAAAATTCCAACGAGCACTAGTGAGCTATCGGCGCAACTTAACTGGTCTGTCTAGTTTCTACGAAAAGACTCTTCACAAAATCAATGCAGATGTACCAATTGATTTAATGTTACAATCAAGTAGGTTTGGGGTTGAGAATTTTTTTTTTAGTGTCCAGTATTTCCACGGGCGTTCGTTTATACACCAGAAACGAATAGAAATGTTTTGGCCTGTTTCTCAGGGTTGGGTTTTGAGTGTTCTGTTAAATTTTGGTTTTGGGTGTTTTTGAGAGGGTTTTATATGTTTTCTATGGGGTTTTGGGTGTTTTTGAGAGCGTTTTAGATTTTTCGAGAGGTTTTTGGGTGTTTTCGAGGAGGATTTGTTTGTTTTTCGATCGTTTTTCTAAGACATAAACGTATAGCCGAACATACGTGAAAATAGCCGGCCATAAAAGAATCCACTATTTTCACGGATGTCTTTGTGATTATCGAACTTTACAGCTGTTGAGATTCTGGAGAAGCGACCACGGTCTTTAGCACCTTTTAATCCGAGAATCCTTCTTTTTGGTCCGCCTGGAAGTGGGAAACGATCTCTAGCCGCGATCTTGGCCAATAAATTTGACTTGGTCAATCGTGAGTAAATTTCCATTCGAATATTAAAAGATTTAATAGTTTGAATTTACACATTACAGTGCATTGTGGTGAACTTTTACGTCAGAGAAAAGCGCGCGTGGCCTTAGATTCCAATGGTGACATGAATATAGCCACTGGTATGCAATTATTACACATTATTTAGTAATGATAAACACTATTATATAATGCATCAATAACCCGAAATTTTTTTCAAACTGACAGTAAGAGATGAATACGTTGTTTCCGTCGTCAAAGACCGATTAAATAAAATCGATTGCGTAACCTCTGGTTGGATTCTACGAGGATTCCCGCGCAATCCGAACCAAGCAATCATGTTTCGCCAAAATAATTTTTTCCCAAACAGGTAACAAAAAATGGAGAAATTTAAATAAATATAAACTATAAACTTATTATTTCAGGGTAATTTTTCTCGACGTTGATGACGATGAGTGTTTGGACCGAGTTCTACCCCGTCGAGTGGATCCAGTGACTGGTTTTGTTTATCATTTGTACGACAAACCACCGAAGGATGTAGCAATCGTCTCTCGTTTAGTCGAGCATCCTCGTGATCACGAAGACGTTGTTCGAGAACGATTATCGCGTTATCGACATCACGAAGAAAGCTTGGCGGCATGTTACTCTCAAAGTCAATACATAGATGGCAAAGGCCCAATTTTCTCCGTTTTTGAACGCCTGGAGAGTGTTCTCTTGCGACCTAATCCACGTCGTCTGCACATTCCTGATGATATCTTTCCTTCAACGCCAGATAAATCGGTTTCCCGAATTGAAACACCGCCGCTCAGCAATTACCATAATAATCCATTGGATATTGATTTTGTTGACTTCGATGCAAAATGTTTTCTTTTTTTTTGAAAAAAAATCAAAATACGAATATTTTCTGTAATAATAATAATAAATTTCGAATGTTTGTTTTATCTTTTATTTTGTGATTTGTGACGCGTGTATATATGATCCATTTTACGGATAAAGGGGGTTGAGTTTGAAAACAAACAACATCAACAACAACAAAAGCCGAATTTTGAAAAAATGAAACAGACAAAATTGGCCATTTTTTCCACATGACTAAATTAAATGAAGACTCCACAAATTGACCAAAGGACTCAAATTGCCCGGATAATACGAAAAGCAGAGTCTGGGAGAGGGAGAGAAGAGGGGGAGAGGAAGAGGAGGACATGAATTTCCTGAAAACCCTCGGGTTTGAAATCCCCCTGCCCCCTGCTCTCCCGTCCTCGACTTTTAGTAGCCAATGAAAAGAGAGAATCCGAAATTTAATCTCATGAAGTTAAATGTGCGTTTGCTTTTCAAATTGTAAGAAGTAAATGTCATTTTGGCAGTGCGCATGTGCGTGGAAATTGTTCATGATTGGTCAAGGGGGTGCAGGGGTGACTCGCGGGTTTCCTGTGCAAAGTGAATTTACGCACGCGCCAAACTTGGCCAATTGCATTTTTCCAGGAACGCCTCTAAATAGCTTGCAATTACCGACCAGTCTTGAGGTAAATTAGAGGGGAAAAGCTTCTAGCTTACAAAAATCATTGGATTCAAGCACATTTAGAGGAAGAAGGGGGTTTTATCACAGAAAAGGATAAAAGAAACTTATTATATTCACAATAAAATAAATATTTATTTTCAATATTTTATTATATCCCATTCGAAAAATTTTGTATCATAATAAAATTATAGTAATCATAAAATCCACAATTTTCTATGCTATTTTTAAAGTATAGCATGTTATTACTAGTTAAATTATTATTTACGAACCATTTTTAACGGGAAGTATGCTGCAGGGAAGTTTATCTAAGGGCGGAGCTTTCGAAACCCTGCAGTGAAGCCTCGTGCGTTCTATTATACAAACTTCACAATTTACGTCCAATTGATACAATTGACAATATCACATTCGATTTTCAACTTTTTCCCCACTACGAGACCTTTCTACTCACAAAAGTTCATCCTGGGTCACAAAGGCAAGTGTTAGGGCGGAGTTTTTCATCAACTTTCAACGGCTAACTCACCAACTGAGTCATTATTTAATTTTTCGCGGCATAGTTATTTACTTATTTGAATAAATAAAAAAAATCAAAATGGCCGCTTTTCAATCAAATTGCGGGGAGAATAAGGGTGAATAGAACAAGATGGCGCCTGAGGGTCATTGAATCAAAGACGCGTCGCTAATCAGAACGCGCCATTACCTGTTATTTGCATATAAATGGATCAATTGACGCCAGTCAATAACCCTCCCTACTTCATTCTCTGTGAGTGTTCACTACCCCCTTTCTCCCCCTTCCTCCGGGTGTTTGGAAAGCGCAGAATAGTAAATTGAAGTAATTTGTAAGTGTACATTTTCATTAGGCCTATTAGTGGCGCCTAATGAAGAGTAGAATGCGCGCGCCCACTTTTTTCGTTCCTCTGTATAATGAAAGTTGTTTGGTGCAAACACGGGATAAAATGAATTCATCCTGTAAAAAAAAAATCACCCTATCTGATTGAAAGAGGGAGGGGAAAATGACCAGGGGTTGGAAAAAGTGACCAGGGGTCAGCCACAAAGAAATGTAGACGATTTTTTTTGATGAAAAGGATTAAAAATTGAATATTGTCTACTTAAAAAAATATTTGAACTTATGATTTTTAGAAAATGTAATTAGAAAATGTTTTTTTAATGTGTGAGTTTATAATAAAATAATTTTTTTGAGAAATTTTCCGCAGTTTTTAAGGAATCTTTTACAAAAGAGTCGATAAATTGATGTTAAAAGATAAATAAATAATAAATAAGTGAAATGAAATGAAAGTCTAACCCCATGTTAACATTCTATTTCCATGGCAACAAAGTCACATGATCAAAGCGACTCCACCTCATTACAGCGTCAACCAATCAAGTGGTGTTAGTGAGCAAGCGCGGGCAACAAGATGCTCGTCGTCTAATGGAGACTAATTTAGGATGGAATAAGCACTAGAAGAATACATACGAACACACGAGACGATATTCAACTCTTTGAATGAGCGGTCATGACAGCTCCGAGCCCACCTGCTAAATCTTTTCTAATCCGGGACATTCTGGGGGATATCGATGAAGATAAACATACTCCAGGTAAGAACATTTTAATTTAATCTTTTCCTGTTTAAGTGTCTTGCATTAATTTCAATGTTTTATATTTTATTTGAATAAATTTTGATCAATTTATGTAATTTTTCCACGAGTTTTAAAATTATATATAATAGTTTCTTTGGAAAAAAAAAGTTTTTTTGAAATTATTTTTTGTTTTTGAAAGAAAATTTTTAAATTTTAAATAAATTTTCTAATCGATAAATTCCCAGTTAAAAACACCGTTTTTCTCATCTTGCATTTATTTTTGCACCACCTCCAATTAACAGTAATGACGCTTCTAGTCAAATTGGCATTCACTAATTGAAACTCAATGGGGAAAATGAACTTTGATTTCTTATTTCTCATGGAAATGCAATTGCAATTGCTTGAAATAATATTCAAATCAAATCATTTGCATTACACAAACTCATATACCAGATGTCAATTTGCAATAAATTCAAAAATTTAAATTCAAATTTCCACGTCACAATTAAATAACAAAAAAAAATTTTTTTCAAAAGTAAAAAAGAGAAGGAAAAAAATTTAAAATAAATGTTATGTAAAGTTGTTTAAGTTTAAAAGTTTCCAAACAATGCATTACCTTTTTTTATGCTCCCCAAGACACGTGTTTTGGTCTCAAATGTACCAGATGCACGCGACTTGCCTTTGAACTTCACTCTCAATAGACCATCAGGGGGTCCTCTAACGAGAGGGCGGAGAGGGCGACGGGGTGGGGAAGGAGGTGAATGTGGATGATGATCTCCTGAGGGCAGAGGGCGCTCCACGTGGGTTGCCTCACAGGTCAAAGGCAAACTCTCAATTCATTAAGCTTATTTTCCATCCTATCCAGTCGATTTGTCCACATCTGACGCTGATGAAACTGAAAACCCGCCTTCCGAACTCGATAAACTAAAAAAGCCTCGTCGAAGAAGAACGGCTTTCACGCATGCTCAATTGACCTATCTCGAACGCAAATTCAGGTGTCAGAAATATCTGAGCGTTGCCGATCGGGGTGATGTCGCCGAAGCATTAAATTTATCAGAAACACAAGTCAAAACCTGGTACCAAAACAGAAGGTAAAAAAGATTAGACAAATCAGTCAGTTTTCTAGAAAACCGTTCACTATATCCAAAAACCAAGTAGACTGTCTACATATAAAGTCAACAAATTTCATGTCACACAGTAAAAGAAAATTTTTCCCTATATGAACTCCTTTAGGTTTATTTGTGCAAATTAGGGTGTAAATGAATAATTTACACCTGAAAGGAGTTAAAAAATTGCTTCATACACCTGATACTGGTGTTTATAATCACCTTTGAAGTGTACATTTGCACTTATAATGGTGCAAACAGTGCCTAAATAATGTTAATTCACACCTAAAAGGAGTTCACATAGGGACAACATTTTTACACCTATTTACACCTATTATTTTTTTACTGTGCAGATATGCAACATTACACTTTTCATTTACTACGGGCAGAACTAGAGCAAAAGTTCCAATTAGAAAGTTGTAGAACACCCAAAGTTACCCTAGAAATCACTGTTTGTCGATAAAAATTTTCAAACAAAAACTTCGAAAACAAAAAACACAAGTGCAATGTGTCATCACATTTGTTACACAGGCTTGTTTGCTTGGTTTCTGGACATAGTGAAACGGTTTTCTAGATAATTTACTGGTTTGTCTTAAAATAAACACCGTGAAAAAGACAAATAAACATTAAATTAATTGTATAGAACTAAATGGAAACGACAAATCCAGCAAATCCGGCAGCAAGCAGTTGATACCAAAGACGTCATCATTTCAAATTCGCTTCAACATCAGCAGCACACGTCGAGCGATTCATCCACTTCTCCTTTACCTTCTTGTTGTCCCCCGTTCTCACTCTTGGACATACAAAATGCCGCATCTGAAAACACTTGTTTTCTCTCCACTCGCGACATTCAAGAACCTCTTCGCCCATGGATGTCGCTCGTGAGACTTTTGTGACTCGTTTTATTATAATTTTGTATATAATTTGTATACTATGTTTTTATCTTAATTTATATTTATTTCATTTATTTATTTCTATGTTTGATGTGAGCAATAAACTATGGTCTAAACTATATAAAATACGTCGATTCATTGCGCATTGTATTCGGGTCTGACCGTTGGTGGCAAAAAAGGATCCGGTGTCGTTGGTGTTGATGGACCCAATCCGGGTTGAAATGACCCACAATCGCACAGGCAGGGTGATGAATTTATCACGTACAGAGGTGGGTAACCTGGATACACCTTTCCTGGGGGATTGGAACAGGGTCCTGGTCTTCCGTCTTGGTTTTTTTAAATGTAAAATAATAAAATTTCGGTTTATATTTTAAGTTTTTAACTTAAAATTACACTTACTTTGTTGACACCAGTTGGGGTAATTTGCAGGAAAGAATTGTGGCCAATTACCAGTTTTTCTTTGCATTTGCTGCGAAGTGGAAGAATAGTAAATCCCATTGGTAAAAGCTATGATCGAGGTAAGTAGAAGAAATCGCAGTAACATTTTGGTGTAATAAAACGGAAATGCGTCGCCTTTAAATAACATTTTTGAGTATAACTGTTTGTCAAGGCGTTTGGTTTCTGTAGTGATGACATACTACAATAGCACACCTTACGTAAATATTCGTAATACGACTGAAAACAAGGATTTGATCTGCAATTACTCATTTTATAAGAAATGTTAATCATGAATTCTTACAAACTCATGATTGTGACTCATTTTAATTTCAAAATTCTTTATTTAGATATTTTCTATTCTTTTCCTGTCACATTTTATTTGTTCATAAACAATTTTATCTTGAAATCAGTAAATTTTTTCCAAGTTGTTACCATTAATGTTGCGTAAAGCCGTAAAGTGAATTGTTTTCTATACAATCTTCTAGCACAGTTGGATGAGAATCATCTGACTCCATCAACTCGACACCCTAGCGACAAATCTGTGCAACAACTTACGAGGAAATGAATCTATTTAAGTCCATTGACCCGAAGAACATTCACTGGGCCAACGACCCAAATGTATGACGGCGAATAAAAATTTTTCAAATATTCAGAATATATAAACGAAAGTATGGTTTTATGGGCTACTTATGAAATAAAAAATAAAATGACAAAAAAATTTGAACATAAAAAAAAAGGAAATAAAAAAAAATGAAAAATTATGAAACTCAACTGAGTTTAACCAGGTCACTTTTCTTATAAATTTTCGTAACAGGCCAATTATGAAAAACAGTATCATTACTCCAATTTGATCATATCTTTAATGTAAATCTAAATCCTAAAATTAAACTTCAACTTGTTTACCTTGGACCTAAACCACACAATAAAAAAAAAGAAACAAAATTCAAAAATGTTACACAATAAAAATTGGTGTCAATTTCGAATTAATGCAAAACCAGATTTAAAAGAATAAAAAAATACAAAACAAAACCCTAAAATCCGACATTTTTAATGTCTTTCTCACTAAGGAAATTTACTGATTGGCCTCAATCACCTTCATTAAATATTCTAATAACATTTCTCTCAAATCTAACAGGTCATCCACCTTAGGACCTCTAGTGAGAGTTCCTGAAACTGTCCTAGTTTCTACAGTCTCAGCTTGAAAGTCCTTCAAGTTTATTAACTTTTTTTTTTCTTTCAAAGTGGTAGGCTATGTCACTTTATACCAGCATAAACAATATCATCTTCCATTACTACAACTTTTTTCCCAACCATTAAATTATGCCAAGGGTTGGCCCGAGGGTCATGTATGTCCCACTATGTTGCTGTTGCCGATTTACTGGCCTCTTGTTTCGTGGTTGTGGTTTAGGTCTGACCTAGTGAACTTTCACTCGAAATTTGTTGGTCTGTGGAGACCCTGACACGACACAACCACCAGTTGGCACCGTTTTTCAATATCATCACTCTTGTGGTCAACGAGACTTTTAAAATTTTACAGTTATGTATTAAAGTTGAGGTTCTGACGCGAGTTTTGTCTGATTAACTGATCAATAACTGTGGAAATAAATGTTGTTATTACTTTTTAATGAATAATCATTAATAATTTAATGTTGGTATAGTGTTTTAAAGCCTTTAAAAGGTTGTTTTAATGTTTATAATCGAACACGAACACGTTCGATGAAGGAATTTACCCTTGATTGTGAATCATCTTCAGAACGCTTCTGAATTCGCACAAAAAATGTCAAATAAAACGGATGAATTGAGGTCAGACGAACAGGTTTTTGCACTTTTTATCATGAAATTATTTCTAACACTTATTAAAAAGAAATCTGGGCTATATTCAGGTGACAAAAGACTGCTCCTGTTGGCCTTGGCCAGTTTTAAAAAAATGTAAAAATTAAAATTCAAAACTAAATAAATATGGATCATGCATTTATCGCATTCTTTAAAGTTGCATAATTTGAAATTAAAGAATTACAATAGTGTTTTCAATTTACACAATTTTTTTTTTGTTTTTAGGTAAACAGGTCAAAGGTTAGTAGAGAGGTGAGCAAGTTAGATACGACGGACGTGTTTGACTCCACAGAAAAGAAAGTTCAAAGAACTTTCTCACAAAAATTTGATTCAAAAAAAAAGAAAAAGAAAAAACTTTCACTAAAACTCAACCTTAAAATACAATTATTCTATATGACTGATGTCATGAATTCAGCCGCCTTACGGTCGGATCACGTACCATACCGAATCGCATGCTGATAACATTCTATGGCTTCCGTAGAGCGTGACAAGAAAAACAAAAATGAAAAACATTTCCGCCATTTAATGCGCGCAAATTACATATGCCGCTATTTTTATTTGTGTATCTCAATAGGTTTGCATTTTATATATCCTTATTAAAGTAATTTGCCTAGTAGGAAGTTTATCTGGAAAGATAAACTTTAAATTTAATCTCTTCCCGCACTGAGAGTCGCTAAAATTTGCTCTTAATGATGTTTACGCGGGAAATTAAGGGAATTAAACCGCAATGTAAATCAAATATAAGAGTAAAGCGAAGGCTTTAATCGTTGCTGACGTATATTTAAATAGTTTTAAAACTCGAATTAACTAAACCCAAATTACTTGACCCTTTAAATTATGTTAATTGACTCTGTAACCCAAGAAATTAAAATGTTATCTAGAAAAATCTCCATAGTAGACCAGCTTAAATAAGCCAGAGCATGACGAAACGAATTATTTCGTCATTCTTTTTATAGTAACTTCTCTTGCCGCTCTCCCAGGTGCAACCAGGCGAACGTGAGTGCGGCGCGCGCGCGCATCTCTCACCTAAACTCGTGATTGGGTCATGCAGGAGACTGGGTCACGACCAATCGCGTGGCGGCCACCATTTAAGAAGCTGGGACGCCGAAAAAGTCGCCATTTGCTCTCACGAATCTCTTACTACTGCATCACGTTTGAAAAATGGAAGCAATCAGAAGCGCCATCTTTATTTTAGTGGCCGTTTTAGTCTTCAGTTTCTCAGGTAAGAGTTGATTATTACGTAGAAAACGTTTATAACGTTAGGTAATAGGTAAAAATTGGGTTTTTAATTGACTATGGTAGGGAATTTAACGGGGAATGTCCGGTTTACGCATTTTTAAGATGCGAATTGCGAAGTTAAGCGGGAAAGCCAACATTTTAATATCCCCATTACTCAAAAATGCGAGTTTTTCCTCGTTTAAAACCGGATAAAAATTTAATAAAATGGAAAATGGAATGATAGAAATTAACATAATTTACCAAAACATTAACCTAATTTTTTTTCTTTAAATTAAATGGAAAAAAAAATGACATGGAAATGATTTTTAAGAACTAATATACAGACCATAGACCCCTTGCCTTAGATTCCCCTTATTTACAATTTCCTGTTGTAATTACAAAGGGGGATAAAAGGGATTATGCCCTGAGATATGATGAAGTGAAAACCCAGTGCAAAATACCTCAACTAGGTCACCAAACCGGTAAGAAAAACGAGGCTAAAAAGAAAACTTTTTTTTTCTTCTTTTGACTGTTTTCAATAAATTCTTTCCAAATGATTAGGTGGGTCTTTGGTCACGTGTATACAATGAATCTTTTTAATTTTTTTTTTTTTTTTTTTTTTTTTTTAAAATTCCTCAATTTCATGACTTCATTGATTATGCTTAACTTTTCCGGTCTATTTGCTCTGATAAATTTAATGCGATTTTCCGCTTCAATGATTGACCAGAACAAGGGAGGGAAAAATAAATAGTCGATTCATTCATGCATTAAGTTCCTCTTTTCATTTGTAAATCAAGGTCAAATTTTTGCATTGATAAAAAGAAAAAAAAAACTCAACCAGTTTTGAATCAAATCCTCACGTAGTTAATCAATTCCATGTCACGAATTAATTAAAAACATGATTTATGAGATTAAAGCGCGATTGAGTTTTAATTTAAAATTAATTTCGAATTAATTTCTTCACACATATAAATAAAAAAAAAAAAACTCAGAGGCCCAAGACGACAGCGACGAGACTTTCAACTGCCCAGAGAAAACAGATAGAAAAGTCAAAGCTTTCTATGCACATCACCTGAGTTGTGACAGGTATTGGGAATGCGACACTGCCGGTAACGCAAAGTTAAAGACTTGCGGAAATGGATTGGCGTTCGACGACACCGACTCGAGACACGAAAAGGAAAACTGCGATTATTTGTTCACTGTGGATTGCGGAGATCGTGTCGAATTGGGTGAGTGATTTTATTGCATTTATTCAGTATCGGTGTATGCGATTTAGGCGATGCGAATGCTCAGAGTGACGCCCTGGTTGACAGCGACGAAGAATTCGACTGTCCGAAACCCAATGGTTTCTTCCCCCATCAGACCAGCTGCGACAAGTACTGGAAGTGCGAGAAAAATCTATCGATCCTCAAATTGTGCGGAAATGGGCTTGTTTTTGACGATACAGCCGAAACTCACGAGAATTGTAATTACCCGTTTACCACTGACTGCGGCGACCGCCTTGAAATCGGTAAACATGGCCATGGCTGACTCGTTTCCGGCCATATTTTTTGCCATGCTATATAGCTGCCTGCCCCTTGTCTGCCAGCAATGCAAATGCAAATGCTGCTTTATTTTTTTTTTACTTCTTACTTTTTATTTACACTGGTCTTTCCACTCTTGAATTTTATACTAACTGATGCAACAGCAGCGCATACAAAGTAAAGTAATGAAAATACTAGGAAAAAAATTGAAGTTTTCGAATTTTGAATGATTTATATAAATAAAAATATGCAATTTTGCAAAATTTCACTTCCAAATTGATATTTTTAAATATATTTATGGCTTAGAGACTTGCCCGGCACGCCTCGCCTCGCCTAATTCGCCTTGACGCATTGCAATTCGATGAGGAAATATTATAATGTTGTTTTTGAATCATCGATTTATACAGAACCACCAATTAGCACACAGTTTTGTCCCAGACTTTACGGTGTTTTCCCTGATGAGGATGAATGCGGTATTTTCTATTCCTGTTGGAACGGTGAAGCCAAAAAATACAACTGCGCTGCCGGTCTTGCTTTTGACCAAGTAAACCGTGTGTGCGTTTGGGCCGATCAAGTTCCAAACTGCAAAACCACAGGTAAACATTAAAAAAATATTTTTAAAAAAAACAAGACACAATTTAATTTCTTTTACACTAAAACAGATGTTGCTGAAGGATTCCAATGTCCAGATCCCGCAACTGTCGAACAATCTGGATCTTTCACCCGTCACGCTCACCCAGATGACTGCAGAAAATTCTTCGTTTGCTTAGAGGGAGTTGCCCGTATGTACGGATGCTCCATTGGAACCGTGTTTAACACCGACACAACCGCTTGCGATGATCCCGAAAACGTTCCCGGCTGGTAAATTTCGATTTTTGTTGTTTTTTTAAATTTTTTAAAAGTTATTAATCAAATTTATCATTTTTAGTGAGAAATATTACGGCGATGTTGATTTGAAGGCATTAAAGAAGGCACAAGGTTCCCAGTGGTTAGGAGGGGGCCCTGCCAACAAGAAAGCCAGACCACAAGCGCAAGATGATGATGATGACGACTCGTGAGCGCTGCAACAGATCTATCAGTGAAACCTGTGACATCAACATACTCTAGTGACGAAATGACAAAACTTTACGGTGTATAAATGACATTGTGCTCTCTTTTTGTGCTCACAATTTTGAGTTTCACAGGCCTACAAAATGGATGCCTACATAAATATTTTTTAACCCAATTTTTGAGATAAATTTTTTCTGCCATAAAAAGACGTTATTTTGTACTTAAATTTTTCATTTATTTAATATTAAAAAAAAAAAAAAAAAGAAAAAAAAGATACGTTTTGGCACGTTATTCTTTTGTAAATACAATAAACTTGTTTTTGCTCAAATTTGTTTCATTTTTTATTTATTTACTTCTTTTAAATTCCCTAAATGCATGACTATATCAAGAAAACGTAGAAAAACAAACATGCAAAAGGATAAAACTAGTTCAAAAGAAAAGAATTTTGTCAAAAACGAAAAACTAGAACACAGAAATGTGTCAAAAAAACTTCAATTTCCGGTTTTATTATACACAGCTGTACCTTGTGATGTGCTATCAAGTTTTGCCAACTCAACCCACGCACATAATAAACCCCGAGGCGAAAGATGTTACGCATTTCTATTTCATCTCCAAAAAATAATCGGTTTTCTCTTTCTCATGGCGCTCTTTCGATTTCTCTTCATATTCATCCTCTTTGATCTAGGTAAAATGATTTCATTCAATGCATTTTAAATCAAAATCATCATTTATTACAACAGAAGAGCATTTGCAGGACATCGGAACCCGAGAAATTCTGTATATAAATAAAGTGTCATTTCATTGATTCATTCAAATTTAAACATACAAGTAAACAGGTTACGCAAACCTTCAGGGTTGCAAGTGGGTGACTCATCTGGCCAGTCGCATCTCATTGTACCACTGTTAAATGCCAATCCTTCGGGACAATCGAAGAGATACGCTCGTCCGGCAGCACAATTCCAAAATTGACCGCAATTTCGAACGTCTTGATGTGGATACATTCCGTATTGATGAGGACAATTGTCAGATGCTTGTGCTGGTTCTGCAATTTAGAAATTAACAATTTCTTATTTAAATAAAAGAAAATTAAGGATAACTCACGAGTTCTTGCTCGGGAACCGCAGTCGACATCCACTGGGTAGTCACAAGGATACGATTTCAGTGTGTCTTTCTGATCGTTGAAAAAAAGACCGTCTGGACACAGTTGAGTCTCGGCTTGACCATC
>JAQFZO010000224.1:0-31385 GCA_034695885.1 Geophilus flavus
GAACTTCTAATTGTCACTTGTTTCCGTAGTGTAGTGGTTATCACGTGCGCCTCACACGCGCAAGGTCCCCGGTTCGACCCCGGGCGGAAACATGTTTTTTTTTTTTTAAATAAATTTATTAGTATTTATACGTAAGTTAATTTACGTTCTTTTTTGTTAATCAAGCACTGTTTTCTATTTTCTCTTAGGCGTCAGCTCATAGTTTATATAGAAGAGCTCAACGGAGTTCAAAAGCAAATTGCAATGGACGTTGTATGAGATTTCTCAGGAAAGCCAAACGAAAACCAGTTTTACATATGCTATTATTTTTCTTGCTCATTACTATCAGTGTTGTGGTTATTTTAGTCGTGGTATTAACCACACGGCCTGGTGAGTACTAATGTTCTTTACAGCATCAACACAGTCGTCACAGCACAGACTCCAACTAATACCGCCTTCTCGTGGTGAAATATGGAACTAATCAAATAATTCTTCCTGACCACGACCTTCATAAATTTTTTATGCCCTCAAAATGCACAACTCTGCACACTCTTTAACTTATAGTAGGTTTCTTTAATTGGGAAGTGAAATCAAATTAGTTGCAAGAAAACAGTTGGTATACAGTATTACTTTTATCAATGAACCACTAATGAACTCTACGAGGAGTTTTCATCAGTCCAAACATTCGTCTTGATGACCCATAGAAGTATTGAATAGCAAAGCACTTGTCTTTGACTTTATTTACTCGCAACTTGTCATCATTGAATAAATATGCAGCTGTTCAGCTCGTCAATTGTCGTTCCACGAGTATCATATGGTGGTGACAGTTGTAGTACTCTGCAGTTTTTAAATGCATTGCATAGAATATTCTTGCACTTTCAGTAGTAATTTTTTTTAAAACTGCGTATACATATTTTTGTATTTTTATAACCACTGACATGATTATATATGCCTTCTTTGATAAAAAAAAATGAACGGTTTTATTTTCATTTGATTTATCCTTGGACTATTTATCATTCGAAATTGCAAATCCAGATGGATGCTGTGCCATGCAGTGACAATATTCGGATAAATAGCAGCTGCTATGTTATGCAACATTATTGCTGCAATCTGTATACGATTGCTGTTTTTGTCATAATTATTGAACCGTACACTTACATTCATAATTTATACGGTACCTTTATTTTTGTTTTCTAAACATTTTTCTGTAGCAATGATAAGAGCCTCAACTTTAATTATTCTTTTTATTATTTTTAGGGCATAATAAAGAGTCTTTAGAAGCTAACAGCAGTCGTTATGAATATGAAAATAAATCCTTGTTTCCGAGTCTCATTGGAGAGACAGAATTACTGAATAACAGCGCCGAGATGAAAAATGAATCTTTAGAATTATTTGACGATTCTTCATACGATGAAACAAATAGACATGATACTATCGATTTCGATAGTAATGCTGTCGATAGTAATACCACAAGTGTTGAATTTCCGAATATTAGGAATAGTTCGGAGGATGATCTTAAAATATTTCACGAAAATGATGTAACATTCACTGATGAATCGGGTGGCCCATATTATTGGGATGTCAGTCCTTCGCCTGGTTATACGATGGACAATTTTTCGAGTCACGGCGATTTAAATTCAAATCAAGGTAAAATATCAATATCAACCAATTAAAATAGATTAAATTTACAATTGTATTTTTTTAAATTTAGATGAGGAAGAAAAACTTTCTTTTTACTATGGTCCGCAAATAACTATTGATACGAGCATGTTTACTTACACGATGAAGGAAACTACGACTCAAAAATCCGCGCAAACCTACACTCCACCAACATCCCAAATTTACATTCATCCGACAACTCAACTTTCGGCCTTATTGACCTTGAGACAGAATATGAATATTACTCCAAGTTACATCACGACTACCTCAGCATCCAACATCACTGCAGACACCAATCTGAAGTTTTCACTTCTGGAAACTATCAATTCCACTAAACTGATGCAAGAATTTACTCTTCTCACCGAACAGCCTCTTCAATCAATAACCCCATCCTTAGTCGAAATAACTACATTAGAACATCCCAGTTCAGCACACAGTAGTAACATACAATCGTCCTTGATCGATTCCCAAGCATCAGAGTATAATTTTTGGTCTTCCTTGGCAAATTTATCACTTGCAAAATTTTCTTTCATGATGTTCTCTAATCATGCATTGACTACTCAAGTTCCAACATCACAGCCACCTAATAAAACTGCAGTTTTTTCGTCGTATGCTGAAACAGTTGAAATCAAGACTGACAGTAATACTCCTATTGCAACTACATTAATTGTTTCCAGTGGAATCAATGCTGGAACTGGGATCTCGACTACAAGTACGGGAGGCAATACTCCGTTTCTGAGTTCCAGTGAAGCAGAATACAATCATTGGCCAACCACAGAAGATACGGCTTTCAATGAAACTCCAGTGATGAAAGAATTCATGACGATGTCCATTTCGACAGAAGTGCAAAAAAGTAAAGAGATTGACAGTATCCCATCAGAAGTGGAATTTTTTCCATCGACTGTAACTGAAATAGTACCCAAACTACAAAGTACTACGACCATCGATAATAGTAAACTTCTTAATTCGTCTATCGTTTCTGGATGGGGATTTGGCAGCAATAACGAAACCGAAACTACACAAGAACAAATGTCGAGCGAAAATACATTGCAAACGACTGGAAAGACGGAAAACGGTATTTCTAAACCATCAAACGAAGGCTCCGAATGCCGAAGTAGAACGTTATCTTTCTGTGATGATGTATCATCGTACAATTCAACTTATTTACCTAATTTGGCTGGCGCATCGACAGAGTTTGAAAAATGGCAACTCATATCTTACTACAACTCAGTCGTAGATTGGGGATGCAATCTCTGGCTGAAAGAATATTTGTGCTACATTTTAGAACCAATGTGTGTAGATGATATTGCTGTACCGCCTTGTAATAGTCTTTGCAGAGGTACAGACAGTATTTATTTATTTATCATTATCACATAATTACTTTAATTTTCACCTTGTAATTTTCAAATTATTTTTATAGCTGCTAAAAAGGGTTGTGAGAAATTCATAACTGGGTCACCGAGTTTAGAAGCGGTATTTCGATGTGAAGTGTTTCCCTCAGCCACTGCACAAATTTTATGTGCTGGCCTTGGAAATGGAGAAGGTGGGTTATTTAAAAATAAAATATGAAATTTTTACGATTGTGCTTTAGATGTGCAAATGAAAAAATTTTAAAATCTTTTTTTTCTTTTTACAGTTTGTAAACATAATGAATTCCGTTGTTCAGACACCACGTGCATTCCCGGATCATGGTGGTGTGATGGAGTGAAGGATTGCGAGCTAGGTGACGACGAAAAAGATTGTCATCCTGGAAACAGAACTCCTTAATATCGAAATGCGGAATTATTTTTTACACATATACCGTATAACGTAATGATTAATAATAACGTATAAACTCATTTTATCTGGATTTGAGACTCGTGTAATTTTTCTAGAAGTTATGTGTGTGAATAATTACCAAATAAACAGATCACATGACTTTACAGTTGTGAATTCTGACTTTATTAATCAGCCGTCACGATCGACTCGCATAGAAGGAATTAAAAACAAACACCATGTTTATCCATTTTTTTCTTCTTACATAAATTTTTTACGGTGCTATTCTTAAACCCTGCAAATTTCGGCAAACGTTTGAAATGTAATCTGCAGCTGGACTAAAAATAAATTCGCTGCAGCAGTTCAAGGTAATGCGGTGAAGCCGACTAGTAATGGCTGCCCGAAGACAGCCACAAACCGAAATCACACTCCCACATTCCCAAAATATCCTCGTCCTAGTAATTTCACTTACTTAATTTACTTATCCAGCTCATCAGCATTATAATCACATAATAAATTACAATAATTGAACTCAATAAAAACAAGGTCAAGATGTTTATAGATAATTAAATTAAATTAAATTATACTAGTTATTATTTATTAAATATAAGCTACTAAAAATAATTTTTTGTTATTTTAACCACGGTATGATTTTATAATAACAGAAAATCAGGCATTTTGAATGTTATCTGATAAGAAATCACTCGGGCTCTCTCTTAAGCAATCAAAAATGAGAAGTAAACATTCCAGATGTTGTGTACGCGTTTGTCAATCCACTGTACTTCTGCCTCCTCAACCTGTGGGCGTTCTAAAAAGCCACGTGGGTATATCAAAAGTTTACCCTTGAACTTGGGTCACATGATGGTTCGATCTGGTGCTTTGAGTTGTTCCAGATTCATTGGCAGAAGTTTTAATTATTTACTTACATGAAAATTTATCGAAGTTGATTTTCTTCGTGTGTCGTTGTAGCAATGCCCTCAAAGCAAAAAAAATTTCGGCTTTCGATTTACTTACCGGTATTTATTTGGATTGTATCAACCGAGCTAACCAATTGCAGTGACTCGTGGCAAGATGCTGTAGTGAAGCCCACGAGCAACGGTGATGTTTTGGGCAAAGAAATAATATTACCAGATTCGAGTGCAGTTCTCGTGTTTTTTGGGATTCCATACGCAGAACCGCCAGTCGGACCCTTACGATTTAAGGTACAGTGAGAATATTTTGCTTATTATTCGGTTTAATGTAAAATGAAGCGTGAGCTCTAATTACATAATTAACGTTCATCTCATTCAAACAGTAAAAAGCTTGCATTTATTTTTAAGTCCGAGGTAAACCTGATTTCGCTGCGCAGAATTGCAGTTCTAGTCGAAATAGATCTAATTTGTAAATATATAATGTAAGTTTGCATCAAATTTTAGCTTCATTTATTATTATCTCTGACATGAGTCACCAAAATATTAATAATAAATCAATCAATCTCTCGTTAGTGCATGACTGCATGATCGCTATCTCTGAAATTTAATGCAGAAAAAACTTTACATTATTATAAAGAGAGGAAATAAGGTCCGTTATTATTTCTTCGGCACATTTTTTAAAGGTTATAAAAACATTTGAGATAAGAATGTAGGAAGCGGCTATTATATTCATTGATATGCAATTTTCAGCTTTTAATTGGATAATGGCTTTAATGAATGACAAAGAAAAGCTCAAAATTACACGTTTAAAGTAATAGAAATAATTTTAATTTGTCCGTTTAGTGCCATCGTTGATGAGTTTTGTTAAAAAAAGTCATGTGTGTCAAGGAAGTTTTGACATGTCAGTTAATTTATCTTTTTATAGGCTCCTGTCGACAAAGAAGATTGGACGGGTGTCTTGAATGCAACAGAGTTCGGTCCCATCTGCCATCAACATGATTTTATCGGTGGTTGGATCATCGATGAAGATGATTCGGGAAAAAAGACGTTGGCTGGGAAACCTTTAACAATTTTCGAAAAGAGCGAAGATTGTCTTTCATTAAATATTTACATACCAAAGGTGTTAATAGGTCATCGAAGTAATTGAAGTAATGACTATTAATTAATAGTTATTTCCTGTAATTACAGACGCATGCTGAGTTTGGCTCGCTACCAGTTTTAATATACATCCATGGTGGGTCATACGTAATAAACGGAGGTCGACTTTACCAGGGAGAAAAATTAGCGAGTAGGGGAGCTGTCGTCGTTACCTTCAATTACAGGCTTGGCGCATTAGGTAACTATGTTTCACAGGGTAATCGAAGGAGTAGTTCTCAGTCTCACCAAATTGTGTTTGAAGTGATAACCTGAGCATCTTATTCGGAGTTCGATTGCATTTACCCATTCTCGTGACGACTCCTAAAACCTATGCCCCGAGCTCGAAAATGTGCGAAAATGTGCTCGAACCGTGAGAAAATCGCAGTTCTCTCAAAAGCACATCACCATTGTGCACGTTTGACATCAAATGTGATGTATGTTTACGAGAAATGCGATTTTCATATGGTAGCGCATATTTGCAAGCCCAGGGACATGGATTTCCGGGATTTGCCATGATGAGAGGATTGAGAAGCATACTAACACATGCGAAATAGTCTTAATTGCACCCTATTCAGTTCCTTTTGCCCTAATGAGTAATGAAATTGGTGTATGCACATAATGTGTGATGCTGTAATTGCCATTGCATTTTGTGCGAGAAAATATTTGATGTGTACCATGGGAAAAAAATAAAAAAACTATACTGCACCGACGGCATTTTCTGTCTGAATTGTGCACTTTGATCCTTGTGTTTGCTTAAGTTGAATAAATAATATCCATTTTAGATGTACGGTACGGTATTTGCAATTGGAAATTTTGAAGGCGGCTTTCAAACTAAATTTTCTCTTGGCGTGCTATGACTCCCTAGTGCCATAACTCCCTAGTACTCTATGAAATATTTGGAGAATCCGCTCCTCTGAATTCTCTGTATGGTTTGATGGTGCTTTTGACTGCATATTAAAAAATTCTTTGATCTAGGTTTTCTTAGTACAGCAGATGAAGAGGCAGTTGGAAATTATGGTTTATTGGACCAACTGCACCTTTTTAAATGGGTTAAGAAAAATATTAAAAACTTTGGAGGTGATCCCGAAAAGGTGACGATATTTGGAAACAGTGCAGGAGCTTCGAGCGTGGCTTTGCATTTGGTATCACCTTTAGCAACAGGTCATATTAAAAATATCAACTTTTTTTTGTTTATAGTTTATAATAAAAAATCATTCTACAGGTTTATTTACTTCTGCGATTGCTGACAGTGGCTCGTCGTTGGCTCATTGGGCCATTCAGTCGAGGCCACATTTCTGGGCGACGACATTAGCTCAAGATGTCGGATGTCCCAGCAGTCCGACTAAAGACTTAATCGAATGTCTTCGCGGAATACCAGCAAATGACCTCATCCAGAAATCTACGCCAGCAGTTGAATATTTAATCGTATAAAACTAGTCTCATATTTAATTTTTACCATCTTAATAGACTGGGCTCCTCATACCCTATGCTCCAGTCATAGATGGGTTCTTTGGCGGAAAATATCTTCCAGATCATCCCGAAATCCTAATGAAGAAGGGTCACCTTCAAAATGTTCCCATCTTGACTGGAATTTCAACAAATGAATCTGCCCTGTGGTACAGACCAAACGTTGGGTCAGTATAAGCGTTAAAATAGTAACGTTATACAATAACGGCAATCAAAATATCTTTTTATTTTTAAGGTAGTCAAAGAATTGAACTAAACACGTTCGAGGAAATGGTGAAAAGAAATGTCGAACTGTTACTGATAAACACCAATGTTTCTGAATTAAATTATGTTGCCTTAACTTATGCAATAATGGCACAATATTTTTTCAAACGAGGATTTACTGATTTAAACGCCCCAGGAGATTTGAACTTTTATGTTGAAGTAAGTCTTTAATAAAAATATTTTACACTAAAGTCAAGAAATGATGAATTTGATTTGGTTTTATCAGTTTATATCAGACATGATCTTCAAAGCTCCTTGTGCCAAACTTCTTCAATCCATTGGGAATCATAGGACCAAACCTATATACGTATACGAATTTGTATATTATAGTAAGGATGACATGAAGACAGATGGCATAGAAATAGGTGAGCTACTGTCTTTAAGAATTTATTTTGTTTCTTTATCTATTTATTTATGATGTAATTACAGGAGCTTATCACGAAAGTGAACTGCAATTTGTTTTTGGCTTACCGTACCTTAATTTATCAAACACATTGAGGCTTCAAAGTGACAAAGTCGTTAGTGATTTTATGATGGAATTATGGATTAACTTCGCCAAATACGGGTTTGCTAAAATTTTATCGCGCAAATCAATTTCCAAAATAAAGAGATTTTTTTTAAATTTAGAAACCCGACTCCACCATTTGATAATCCCTTAAAGATCGATTGGGAACCGTACAGTTCGCATCGAAAACAATACCTGGAAATAACTGATTCGCCATCGATGAAAGAAAATTTCTTACAAGTAGAGACGACGTATTTTTGGAACTCTTTTAAGCCCTTGTTTAAGGACTATTCTATGCAAGACAAGTCAGATGCAAATAAAAGTTCTACCTCCAGCGAATGGATCATCTGGCTTATGACAGCCTTGGTATGCGTGTTATTTATAACGTGTGTGTCGTTGGTGATCTGCCTCATTCTTCAACGTCGACCAATGTCTACAGTAAAGCCCATCAACGATGGCAAAAGTATTACGGCTGTCTAACCAAGCTACTATATTAGATCTGATGTAGAATATATAATTAGCTTTAATATTTAGTTTCTGTAATTGATGCATCGCCAAGTTGTTCATTTATTTTCATCTTTTGTATTCCAAATTAATCATATTTTATTTCTCTTTTATTTTCTTATCATTTTTTCTGTATCACTCCATCAATTTAAATGTGAAAATCATTAATTAAGTTTTAAAAAAAAGAAAATTAATTGCTGTGGAATAAAATAATTACAGGTATTACTAGAAAATGAAATAAATTTTCAGGTCGTGCACAGTAATCTCGCCAATAATGCCAGGCGTCTAACACACCTGTCGCTGGAATGCTGAAACGCCCCCACAGCCCACAAGAATCGATCGGCGCTCCAAGGAGAGTGATGTCACCAACATGGCGCTTAACTGCAGTGCGTAGAAGATCAGCTGTTAGAAATATACCGGATGAAGGCACACGGCTTCTTGTCAAAAACAATCTATAATGTGGACTCGAGGCATAGTAGTTGTACTTGATTTTAATTTTACGAATGATAATATAACAAAATGTCGCTGAATACGCCATCTACGGCTGGCAACAACCTATCGGATGGACCAGGTGATCGTGAATTAGCTTTACATGGTATTCATTTGCTGTTAAATAATAAAAGTGAAGCTGCAGAGAAGATTTTTAACACGCATAAGTGAGTTTACATCTTAAAGTTGATGTGATGCGATGTTTTTAAAAAAATTATTTTACCGTATATAATTTTGTTTGTTTTAGAGATGACTGTATACAAATGAGAATGGGTTATTGCTTCCTTGTATTTATGGTAGGTAATTAGATATTGGTTAAATTAACTTTAAAAACATGTTATGTGTTTACGGATCAACAAAAAAAATATTTTACTAAAAACTAAAGACATTTGATGCAATTAAACGGGGATAGTCGCCACCCAAGCTAACCTTAATCTAATCTAAAAATTACCGGACTGCACTTGAAATTCGCGCGATTACCAGACTGGTTTTCTAAATTTCTTACTGTGCTGTTGATTGTGATCTCTCGATTTTGTCAAATTCTTAGCTATTTTGCTTATATTTAAATAAGCAAAATATGGCTTCCGGATGTGCAGGTATCAATCATTATCAAACATAAACAGCCAGTCGTTCATCGTTTTTTTTAAATTGTTATTACTAGAATGTGACCGTGGTTGTTCCGGCAAAATATTTACTCTGGCAAGGTTTTGGAACCGTAGGGTTCTGGAAATCGGTGGTTTATCTGCATAAAAATAAATCCTGGAAAAAAATTTATTTAAAAAAAATTACAAATGTTTTATGTCTCATTTCAGAACGCCTTGATGACGTTTGAAGAGGAAAAAATCAACCTTGCTCACAAGACTCTGAAGGAAACGGAAAATAAATTTGCTCACGAAGTCAGCACTTTTCAATCAATGAAGAGACTGGTTTTTGGCCAGAAAAATCCTGTAAAAATACCTTCGTATTCACAATTACTAGTATTTTAAAATTAATTCTGAATTACATTATGATTTATTAGCTAGAAAGCAACGTTGAAAAGAGATTAGAGGAACAAATTGGCATTGCTGACTGTCAGGTTTGTTTTTATACGAATTTCCTCAAAATAATTGTACCGTAATAACAATAATTATTTATTTTAAGGTTTGCATGGCAATATTAGTTTTTACTCAGCAAGATATAAGAAGTTATATCAAAGGTGGTTGGATTTTAAGAAAAGCGTGGAAAGTGTACGATCGAACCTACAGAGAAATTAAAAGCTTGTACGAGCAATTTGTATACAAGTCTAAGTCTAAGTGTTCGCTAACTCCCGGTATTTATATACAAACAAATGCAATTCAAAAAATTACGTGAGATATTATTTATTACAGATTTACCTTCATGCAGTAGCTCGGTGGACGATTTAACCAATCCTGAAAATTGGTTAAGTTCAGATCACGATGAAATTCCTGGCAATGGTTTGATTAAAATCGAATATGTCACAAATGTCATGACTTTAAAAAAATTTTTTTTTGAATACGGTACTTGAAGTGGAAAATGCGAGGATTCCTGGACCAAAAATCTCATCACCTTCACAGCAACCCCTTTCTAGTGTCTCATCAACATTAACACCTGAGATAGTCACACGCTTATTAGCATCAGTTAGCTTTGGTTATGGGACATTTCAGTTGTGTATATCTTTATTACCACCCAACTTATTAAAAGTAATATTTGCCACTAATAACGAGCGTGGATTTTATCTAATTATATATTTTTTTTAAAATTATGTTGATTCCCCAAGATTATTCATTTCCTGGGCTTTGAAAGTGACAGAGATTTGGCAGTCGAATACATGATGTACGCACGAAAGGGAAGTGACATTCGTGCGCCATTTTCAACGTAATTTAAATTCACTCGCCTAAAAAAAATATCTAAATGTGTTTCCATTCCAATTAGATTGGGTTTATTGTGGTACCATACAATCGTGCGACCATTTTTTTCTCTAGACGGTCACAATGTTGTGGCTGGTAAATATGATGTAGTTTATTCAAATTTCTGTAGTTGTGTTAGTAATAATGACTTTATAATGACTGAAGTGAATGGTTTAGGTGTTGAGGCAGCTGAGTTTCTTCTCCATGAAAGTGAATCAAGTTTTGGAGAAGGTGCGCTTTTTCTGTTTTATAAAGGACGGATCGAAAGATTAAAGGTTTGTTGTTAAGTTTCTTTAAATGAGTCGTCTACTTTACTATAGTTTATGTATGTTTTTAATAGAGCAATTTAGAAGAGGCGGTCGAAACATACGAGAGGGCATTACTTGCATCTAGTCAAAGGGAAATTCAATTGATTTGTGTACACGAAATGGGATGGTGTTTCATACTTCAATTTAAATGGAAAGAAGCTTGCAATGCTTTTTTACGGTACGGTATACAACATTTCAGTCAGACGAAATTCGGTGATCAAATTAAAAGTTGTGATGTTATTTCTTTTATAGATTGAAAAATGAATCTAGATGGGCCAAAAGTTACTATGGCTATTTAGTTTCAGGTAATATGACATTCTTCTTCCTCTAAAAGAGATAAAAATTTATAATAATCACTCTTTATTATTTTTAGTTTCGTGTGGCGTTTTGGATGAAATAGCTGAATGCCAGAAAGCACTTGCTGAAATTCCTTCTTTAGTGCGAAGAAAGAATAATCAATTAGAAGCATTCGTATTGAAACGGGTACCTCATTATGGCGATATCAATTTTATTTAATCTTTAAAAACGCCTCTTTTTATTTATTAGTCCATTCGATTGCTTAAGGAAAATGCAGACAGGCAGGAAATGCTATTGTATGCGATGGAATTGCTGTATTTATGGCACGCAATTCCATCTTGCACCGATGAAATCAAAGCACTAATGCTTTATGGTAAAGTACATTACAAGTTTTATTTATTGGGCTTGTATTACGTTACGAATATTTATTCATTTATTTATTTATCTGTTTGTAGAGTGCAGTAACATTGGTGTGAAGAAACTATTACCTTTAAAATGTTTGATAGAAGGTGCTCTTCACAATGACATCGGAAATAGGGACTTGGCCATACAGGTGAATAAAAGTTTACAAAATAATTTTTTTTTTAAATTAATATTTGTTTTAATTTTTAAGTGTTTGGAAGAATGTATTGCTAGATCGAGTGACGTAAAAGAGGAAATGCACATTCCTGCGTTTGCCACATACGAATTGAGTACGATATTACTTCAAGAAGAAGGGGTAAAAATCTTTAAATTTCTTTCTCATACTACTTGTAATACTTATAAATGAATTTTATTTTTTATTTTCTCGTAGACTTATGCCCGAGGAAAATCTCTCTTGATACATGTCAAAGTATGTGAAATAATTTCCCTAAAAAAAGTTTAATGTATTTAATTATGGATTTCTTTTAGGATGATTTTAAAGGTTACGATTTCGAGAATAGGTTGAGTGTAAGAATACACGCAGCATTGAGGAGTTTAGCACCAAGTTCAAGTAGTACCAATTTGAAAACGGTCAACAGTGTTAAATAGGAAGTTGAAAATGAACATTTTTGGAATGAGATTTCTATTTGTTGATATTTGTTAATATATTTATTGATATTTGTGATAAGCCATTAAATGGTTTAAATGTAGGCGAGTGATCATATTTATATACAGTATGTAAATATTGTAGCGGATGAATGTATATTTACAATACCATTCACTAAAAAAAAAGAAACGTTTATGTTTTTGTAAATATTTTACAATTCGGCTTTTTATGTTTAATATTAATAAGTTTATCATTGGCGTCCTTTCTGCGAATGTTTATTTTTTTGGAAAATTCAGTAGTGTATATATGAGGTGATGTGTGTACATAATTCGACAAGTCGATGAAGAGGGCGGACGTTAAACTTTTCATTTAGAAATTAGCATAGGCACATCATAAAGTTTTTAAACAGATTAAATTTTAAATGCAAATGACATGCAGGGGTGTGATTCTAAGGTAGGATTTTTTTATCCTGTTTATTTAATAATTTTTGTTGTCAGGGATGTTTTTAGCAACATAAAACTCATAATATCTTGAGTATATCTTGCTTGCACACGCAATGGAAGTTGCTAATTCTTCAACTCGTACTGTAAGATTTAATTTTAAGTTGAATCAAATCCGCAAAGACGTTCGAGAGTTAGTGGATGACTTAAATCGCTGTGGCTACGGCAAAACAACTTTGGCACTAAAAATTGTCTGGTTTTTTGCTGGTCTAGTTTGTACACTTTTAACTATTTATTTGCTTTATAACCGAGTCCAGTATTATCGCTCGTCGCCTATCAAAGTTGGCGTGAGATTTAACTTATTAAGTTATGGTCGATTACCAACAATTAAGTTTTGCTCAGCGGAAAGCAAATACTTGGTTGAATTAATGAATATTAAACCAACCAAAGAGTTAACTGAGTGTGTGTTGCCATTCAATAACCTATTGGAAGCCAATTCGACAGATTATGATAAATTGTGACAGTTTACAGGCGTGCAAGATCCACTTAGATCATTTGAATTAGATGTAAGTATCGTAAAATGTTTTTTGCTGCACACCTTTGAGCACCATGCAGAAGATCGCTCTTTGACAGACAATTGTTGTTTTCCACATAGGAAGAAAACAAAAACGCTTTTTCGGTAAAGAGCGAGTTATCCATGTTTGGCCGATGCATTTCATACGAAAACGGTTGGATTTTAGCTTCTTGTTTATTTAAAAAAAAATGGGGTATTGATAATTGTTTCTCATTTTCATATTTTTTTAATTTGCAGTGCAACCCATTAAATTAAATAGAAAAAGAGATCAATATATTGTTAAGGTGAAAATTAATCCAAACGATTTCTGTTTTGCAACAGTCGATCCGGTAAGGTAGTAATGTTTATCAAAAATCTAAACAAAAATTTGATTTTTTTATTTCCTGATACAAATTTAGGTAATTGGGCAAGATGCAGTGGACTTCATTTTTGCTGCAATAGTTTCAACTAAGGTCGGCCTTAATATGCTGTTTGGTGTAAGAAAGGTCAGTTTTTTTATTTTTTTTATTTTCTACCTCAATAAGTTTAATTACAAGTTATGCGCCTACCGATATGGTTGGTCGATGGATATATGTGAAGTGTTTTGGGTGGTATAAACATTGCTTTCAAAATTTGCACGGTTTCTTTATGCTTTAACTAACCTTGTAACATATTGCAGTTCAATCGTTTAAATTTGCCAAACAGTAAATGTGTGAGTCATGATGAATTAGAAAAATGTTACAAAAATTGTATCAAACAACGTTTTGAAAAGACAATACAATGCAGGTACTATCGCAAACAACATGAATTATACATAACCGTATGATAAATTTGCTTGGACACTTTTATCCAGGTTGCCATTTTTCCATTCCGATATAATCTTGCCGCCATGCAATTCTGCTAATGGATTAGAGGCGTACAAACAAGCTGGAAAAATATTATTATATCCTGACATTTTCATTCAATGTCATTGCGACAAAAAATGCGACGATGATTTTCATTTGTTGCACGTAGATTTGTTCTTCAATGGAGAAAATAAATATCCAGAAATGACAATCTCAATGGAAGATACTGAGATGGTATTGTACGAATACTTTGAGGATGACTTTTCAAACTTATTGATGGACAGCGTTGCAATCTGTCGGTTACTTCTTGGATTGACCTTATTGCCCTTTTTCGATGTCCTGCATCGAGTATTTTTTTGGAGTACGGCCAAATGCAAGAAACACGACACGATATTGAAACACTTTATAGTTGCCTGCATGAAGAACGAATCGAATCTTAAATCTAAGAAGAAATGTCCCTTTCCTTGGTTGAAGTTGTTGAGTTTTCCCTTGGGCGTATATCTAGTATTTTTGTTGATCAAGAGCAGAATCGATTATTTAATGCAAGAACCCATTCGTACGACAGTTCATATCGAATCGTCGTCGACCATTAAATTTCCATCGATTACGTTCTGTGGAGAAAGTCCGAAAATTTTTACTTTTAAGAAAATATTTGTGAGATTAAACAAACTGCCTGATTCAGACGTTTGCCATTTCGATGTGTTGGATTTATGGCGATGGAAAGCTAAATACACACTTAAATTTTTGTGGGATGCTTATGAAATGAGAGAATTTCCTGATACCATGTTCAAGGACTCGTTTGTAAGTTGTCAATACTGATTTAAGTTTATTGTATCTATTTCAGATCTGATCTGATTGCAATCAATCAATCGTAATTGCAGAATTGTATGATCTGAAATGGTTCTTGTAGAATGGACAGTCTGAGAGACATAAGCAATCATTGGTGTGGTATTTACTCCAAAACCTACCGGAAATATCGTTTTATCCCGCTCCAAATTGCACCTCATTCTGCCAATTTTGCAGGAAAGCCTACTGCAATAGGGAAACGGCAAAATGTTATTTTTTTACGATCAATTAAATTCACTTCATTGGTCGTAATAGAACTCTTTAATTGGTGTTAAATGATTGCTCAGTCTGTCAGTGTGTCGCCAAATTGTTTTGATGAACTAATTCCGAACTTTTCACTCGTTAGACCAAATTAAATGTGTCTCGATTATTACCAGTTCTCTCCCACGTGTATACTCCTTTCGGGAAGTGTACTCATTACAAATTCAGTAAGTTTTTTTAATGTCACTGATTTTATAAAACAGTTTATAACAGTCCATTTATTTATACAGACGAAGAAATTTACACAGGCTTCTTCTCTTTTCACGCTATTGTCTTTCAAGCTGCACAACTATATAGTTGTCCAAATACTTTATATAAAGTATTGTATTTCTTTAAAAAATTAATAATGTTAACAAATTTAATCTCGTACATTCTTTGTATAACTTTGTAGCTATATTTTGATGACTTTAACTCTAACTCGTACAATCCAACACTTTCCACTGGCATACCGATATCATCCGCTACTTTAATGAGCTTTCGAATGACTACAGTAAGACATGCGAATGTAATAAGGAAGTGATTAAAATAAGAAATATTTCAGATCAATCGTTTGAACAAACAAAGTAGACCGTGTGTTTCGAAGCAAGAGTTCATCGAATGCAAACATAAATGCTTGATTTCTCAACTTCAACAAGCTGAACTGTGCGAGTAAGCAAAGCAAAACACCACTACTGTAGTAAAGTAGCAATTTGGTTTACTGTTGGTTAAACGTGTTGTTCTTTTATTAGATTACCATTTTTAACCAACTACACAGACACGATCGACTTTAAATCTTGTAATGCAACTCACGAGGCGAAGAACAGTCGCCAAAAATTTACTGAAATTTTCACAAAAGTTACCAAAAACAGCATTTGCAATTGTCCTATACGTTGCATGGAAAATGTCTACATCTCGTCATCGGGAACAATTGCTCCAGATGAAAGTGGGACGATAACGGGAATTATAATAACGGCAGCCACCAATGACGTGGAACACATTACAGAATTCAATTCTTACTCCGTATGCGCCTTTACGTACGACCTTTTAAATTCATTTGTAATAATCTTTGGCGTTTCTGCTTTAAGTACCTTTAAAATCCTAATTTTTAATGGTGCTGCAAAGTAAATAACAATTGTTTGTGCCCACGATTTACGAAAATCACATTTGAGTAGAATTACCTTGATTTAATAAATTTTATTTATCATGTACTAATTTCGCAATAAATGACAATCAATTAAAACAGTAGTTAAAATAGTAAAAATTTATATACGGGGATCCCGGTAGCCTAAAATTGAATACACCATTTTATCAAAAACAATTATATAACATCACTTACTGTATCCACCTAATCCCGTTCTAATAACATTGGTTTTTAGCGCTGCTGCATGCAGGGCATTACAACTAATCGGGTCTTCGGTTTTTAAAGCATTTAAATCTTTGCTACTTATTCGTTGAAGAATTTTCACTCCTATCAGGTACCCTATGAGATTCGCACAAACTCTCACACGGTCTCTAAATCAAATAAAACACAAAAACTTAATCGAATACTTTAATTTGCAACCGGTTGGCAATCTGCTTTGGCTTACAAAAGCCATCCGACAGCAAAAAATATTTCAATTTCCTGTCTTGTAACATCACTACTTATTCCAATGCGCCTAGCTAAAGTCAATACGTTGTCAAATTCGTTTATGTTCAGAACTATGTCGTTACTGTTGAAAGTTGCATAAAACCTAAAAAACAAAGTTGTCAGTAAAGTAGTAAAGAGTCAACGAGTTAATTATCACAGCTTACAAAATCTGCAGAACTTTTTCAAAGGTCATTCCCCTATCTGTCTGCCGTGCTATGTGCGAGGCAAGTATGGCACACAACACGGCATTTCCGTTCTGATCAATCGTTGCCAGTAATGGCATCATTGCATCCGCGAGTCTAGGATTGACTTTAGCTCGATGCAAACTTTTGAGCATGAATGGCAATGCTGCATAACTAGACACGAGTATGAATTATTTAATTTACGACAACTGTCAGGTGTTTGTCGATACCTTTTGCTGGTTACGAATCCTGGTAGCAGTCCATATAGTGTTTTAGTCACGAATCGAAATGGATTAGTGTAAGTAATCACAAAGAAAATGAGTGGTAAAATGATACAACAGTGAAAAATCAACCCAAAGAGAAAAAGTGCAGAAAAAATGACAACTTTGGTCGTTAGTTCTTTCCATTCTTTCTTAATTATTTCTCCGATAATATTAAAAAATAGACCCACGGGAGCTGCCCTGGAAATGTAAAATGTTTGTATGTATATGTGACAGTAAATTAAATTTTAGTTACCACAGCAACCATGTGATGAGGATCGTCATCAGATTTGTCAGGACATCTGTCAAGCAAAAAAACCATTCGGCCGGAGAGCCAATTTGATGTAAAGCCATGCCAATCAGTATTGCAAAAGTGATAATCCCGAAATAATTTGTCTTTTCAATTACCCGAATTTCATAAGAACCTTGAATTACACCCGACGCATTCGAATTTGCTGTGATGTGTATTTCTTCCTAAAATAGACATTTCTATTTTACTATATGTCGACAAACTTAATTCACATGTTTGGTGATTCCAAAAAGTGTTTCTCATCATAATTCATGTGTTTGGGAGAAATCTAAATGGTATTAACAAAAAAATTTACTTTTGAGGTTAAAATCAATGTCGATCATTTATACACAACTGAAATATGGCTAGAACTAATTTCTGGATCACCCTGTATATTGAAATTAGTACTAACTGAAGCTAGGCAAGCATACACGATATTATTTGGAAGTACATTCCTACAAAATAAAAAAAAATGATAGTAATTCCAACCGATGTTTCGTGAAATGTATCAGTACAGAAACATATTGAGCACGACTTCCACAAAACCAAATGCCATACTAAAATGGCCTTGGGACTGTTCTTTGAGTTTGTCAGAAACATTAGGAATTGCAAAGCTTACAATTATGCCCAAGAACGAAGCACTCAGTGTAGTCAGAACGGAATAAACTATAATTTTACTCGCCATTTTTAAATATATCAATGATGGTATCTTTCCTGCAAAACAGATTCATATTAAAACCAAAAAAATATTTTAAAACAAAAATTGTCCAATTTACCAACACCAGAAATTACGCTTGAAATGATGTATGGAATCAATAAAATGTCTGTTCCTCTATCAAACAAATTTCCAGGCAACTGAATGTAAAATACCTCTCTCTTAGAGTATGGTTGACTTCTCAATTTCATCAACCCTCCTACTAATATTCCTAAAAGTACACTAACAGCAATTGCTATCAGGAGGTATTTGGAAACAAATTCCGATTTCTCTGGTATGGTTTCTTCGCTTGCTTTGGCGGATGCATCGGGAATAAATTTTTGTAATGGTCGAAAAATGGACAGATCTCTTATCTTGGCAGTTTTTGATGTTTGCACGTCCGTCTGACCTTCGGGCGTTGCATATTCTCCTCCAGCTTTGCTCGATTCAAAATCTTCTTGATATTGCAATATGGACAAACGTTTTTTTAATTCTTCTCCAAATTTTTCTTCTGCTGATACGTCGTCAGGCGCAATAATACTTAATCTAAATGTATTTTAAATTAAATATAAAGAGCTAAGGAGATCATTTATACTTCATATCATACTTTTTCTCTCGATACATTGATAATACATAAAGATATAAAAAATTCTTTTTTATTATCTTCTGGTAGGACTCATAGCAACCATTTGTTAAGGCCTAACTTTTTAATTAAATAATATATCATTCTTTAGCTGCAATAATGTTATTTCATACTTGATTTGATGGGTTAAGAATCAAATGAGAAAATCTTTAGTAAATACCGTAGCTTATGGTATTTTTAACTTTTTTGTACAGTACAAAAGGTTTTAATTATCATAATCACTAAACTGTGTGAAACAATATTTTGCAATTTTTTTGAGTATTGATATAACCAGATAAAATCTAATTTGGAATAACTGCTTTTATCACTAAGATAAACCAAAAATTGGCAATTAGACAATAATTATCAGATATAAAGTCAGGAAAGATCTTTCTGGAAATTTTAAACTAATTGAAACTACCGTAGTGAAGAAGAAATTTAATCATGAAAGCTGCAATTATTTTCTGCTGTGTTTTGTTTGTTAGCGTTGCTCTTGCACAGGATCAACATAATCCAGGTAGAACTGTTCATAACTAGATGTGTAGTGTATATTGTATATAGAATCATTATTGATGTATTTATTTTATAACTTAGATCTTGATTCTGTTTGTGCTACCCAACCATCACCATATAGAGATTTAGAGTGTGATAAAGATTGTCGTGTGGTCAAGGGTAATGCCGGTGGTTATTGTAGCTGGGACAACACCTGCCAATGTACTAACTAGAATGAGCTAAAGCGATTGTTAATGCAATGACTGAAAATATATTTGTTGGTTTATAAACGTAATCAAGTAATTTTACATATTTTACAATTTCTGTAAATAATCTAATAAAAACCCCTTGTAAAAGCTATAGATTTATAACAATCATAAAAATTACACTCATTTTAACACCATAGTCCCATGTTGCTCTGAAAAGTCATGGGAAGAATGAAAACTTAGGTAGTGAATTGATCATTACACAACAAAATAAAGTCTTTGATTAATTTAAATAAGCTTATATGGCACAAAATTTTGTTACTTACTATATTCAATGACTTTACAGTGCATCTGGCATAAGGAAAAAAAATCTTAGCAGTTCACGTCACATGTATTATGATAAGTGATACCATTTTTTAAGTTCTTATTATAGTTTGTTTGTACTGGTATTGGTCTTAGCTCTGAGAACAATAAATCGATAAATAAAATACCAACCTTCAATGTACTTTAGTGCACTCTGGTGGCTAACAACTGAACAAAATAGAAAGTAAGATCAAAGAATTTTTATACTCCTTTAATGTTTGTCTTTGTAATTAAAAATTTATGTAAAAGAAACTTTTATAAAGAACATAAACTGGCAACAAAAGAAATACCGTACAATAGTGGACAAATCAATGTACGTACGTATACAAATTCACATGAGTATGGTACTGTACATCAGAGCAGTTTTGTACTGGTACTAACATTTTAAAATTAGGTATGTTGTATGTGTAGCATTAATAAAATGTTTGTAATTATTAGAATTGTCCTGTAAATTAAGTTCAGTCAAGTAAAATAGTTCCAGGCAAAAACCGAACCAAATTTATCTTGAGGCCGTTCTTTGAGTTTGTCAGACAAATTAGGATTTGCAAAGCTTATAATAATGCCCAAAAACGAAACACAAGTTTAGTGAAAGAACGGAATAAATTAAAATTTTACTGGCCATTTAAAAAAAATACTAATAATGGTAGCAAAACAAAATCATACCGTAAAAAATTTATTTTAAATTAGTCACACGGGAAAAATAGGCTTTTCCTTCAGGTGTCAAGTAAAACAAACGTTTTATGTACACCCTTGGACAAAAAATCTTCCTTCCAATGATGAGAACTGATGTCATATTATCTGGAGTACGTAACCAATCAGCTTCGTTTGCCAAGGTAATATGACGTCAGTTTTCAACACTTGAAAGGAAGATTTTTGTACAGGCTGTATATAAATAAAGACTGGAAAAATATCTTGAAACCTCAGTTCAAAGTAATTGAACCATAGTGAAGAAGAAATTTAATCATGAAACTTAGATTTATTTTCTGCTGTTTTGTTTGTTACGGTAGCATTGCTTTTGCAGAGGACACACCTAATCCAGGTAGAATTGTATCACCATATGAAATATAATGTTTAACGTATTGTTCATTGAAATGCTCAATTTGTAGAACTTGATATTGAATGTCTAGAAAAGGCAGAACCAGTTGCAAATTTAAATTGTGTCGAAAATTGTCGAATGGTTAAGGACAGTCATACTGGTTATTGCACTTGGGACAACCGTAGCTTGTGTAGAGACTAATGAGTTAAAGCAATTTTACTTCTTTTGCTGGTTTTCAGTCTTAATCATGTGATTTGAGTAATGTAATAAAAACTACTTGTAAAATCTATAAATCTAGCTACCGTATACTTATTTTAAAAAAGTCACACGTATTTTAATACCATTGTCACATATTTCTCTAAGGGGTGAAAACTTTGATACTACTGAATAGTGAACTGTATACTATCCAATGAAGTTTTTGATTTTGCATATGGTACCAAGAATGGTAAACTTGGTACTAAATTTCTGTTACTAGATTCAGTCACTTTACAGTGCATTTAGCATAAGAAAAAAATTTCTTAGTTGTCGTACGCAAAATATCTTTGTAGTAGTCAAGTAAAAAAAAATTTTTCCAGGTACCAATTTTTTTTAAGTTGCTATTATTGCTTGTTTGCACTGGACTGGCGTTGGTCTTACCGACCAGAAAAGTAAATCGATAAATAAAATACCAACCTTTAACGTACCTTAGTGCACTCTGGTGGCTAACAGCAGAACAAGAATAGAAAGTACAATTAAAGATTTTTTTAAAAATATAATTTTTTAACGTATGGAAATTTTCACCAGGCCTCGTTAAAAGAAACTGTACGGTATTGTACTTGATAACAAATAGACGACAAATCAATATACAGTTTAGCTCACACGAGTACATCATAGCATTTTTTTGTACTAACATTTTAAAATTTATAATAACATATCGCATTAAGAAAACATTTAAAATCATAGTAGAATTGTCTTTTTAATGTAAGTTCAGTCAAGTAAAATAAAAAGTTCCAAGCACATAAATTTTTCCCATGCCTTTAGGAAAATCACGATCAAAATTCAGACTACGATATCAGTACATTTTATCATTTTTTTTTAAAAGCAAATATTGTAACTTGAATTTCGAAACGCCTGAAAAACTATGCCATTTACAAATTACCCACTAATAAATTTTGTCAAAGAACTATTTCTAAAATATTTAACAATTTCCTTCCGCATCATTTAGAATTTTATATAGAACTATTTGAACCGAATGAAATGTCTGGCGCGTCTGACCGCAATAAGCGAAGGGCGGGATCAAACCAGTAATTACGATTTAAATCATACAAGAATTTAAACCGAATTAAAAAAAAGAACACAAAGAACTGGAGAAGCGAGGAAGGAAAAAGTGTAATTTAAATAAAAAACACATAAAACAATATTTTATGGTGTATTAAAACCTTAATAGTGACAATTGATAATGATTTAATTGGATCAACTCATTCATATCAGGTGGAATCACGAGCAACCTGTTAGTAATGGTCTAATTTTAATTTTAATTTAATTTTTCAAATTTTTAGTCGGCCAAAAATTAACCAAAGGAAAAAAAATTGATAGTAAGAAGAGACAAGGTGAAAGGTGAGCAAGAATTAGACGCCTCCCTAGTGGCAGGATGGCAAGGGATTGGGTTAATTACCTGCACGACAAAAGAAAGACAGGAGAAGACGACTGACTCTTCATCTTGTGAGATTTACAGTCGGCCTTAACCTCGGAATGCAACACGCGCAATACACCGACATTCCATACCTGCGTCAGCAATTAGCGAACTTGCTTGTTGTTACGGCGTCTTCTTGTTCATTTTTTTTAACTTTTATCTTCTTTTTTTTTGAAGGGTTCCTTTACACTTATTTTTTTTCTCCCAGGTTGTTATTGTGGGAATTAGCAGTCAATTCGTTTCCGCTTGGTGCCACTTGACTTTTTTTTAAATCCTTTTTTAAGTGAAATGTTTAATTGATTAAAGGCAAAAATTAAGTTTTATTTAGTGCTAAACAAATAAATAAAAGTTACAGCATGAAGAACAATATTTTTAACTTTCTCGAGGGAAGAAAAAAAAATATCACATAAAATAAAATGAAAATAAAAATAAAAAAACAACACATTAACAACTTGTCAGACAAAGTTGTTTTTTTATGTGAGTGTCACTAATATTACCTGTGAGGCATTCGCTCGGTGTCCTTGGGAATGGAGAAGGGGAAACCTCACCTGGATATCACTTCAAAGGTTGCGCGAGCAATTTTCACCTGTGATTCATGGCTATCCGTGTTAGGAAAATTGGGTTAGTATGGGGAAAATACCCGTCTGCAAACCCCTTATCATCCAACTTGGAAAGGTAGGCGGGTCTCTGGAGGGTTGGAAAGGGAGGGAGTTGATGGCGCCCACAATTTCCGGTCTGTCACGCCCATTCGCGGGACTCTGGCCTAAGGAATGAGGGGGGAATCTGTGAGATTGAGGATTTTTCACGAGTTGCTGCAGAGTGTTGAGTTTGTGGGGCTGGATGTGGGAGGTTTTCGGTTTTACATGGTTTGGTCTGGTCTGGTTTGGGGGTTTCTTTCCTTGCAATAGTTTGTTATTGTTTGTTATGTTTAGTACCAAGGTGTTGAAATGTCGCTTGCAGAGAGAATATAAGGTCCATGTGGGTCGTCGCTTTTGAACATGTCTTATGATGGGGGTCGTTGGGTAATGGTCCATTTGTAAAAACAACAACATGACAGTGTCACATTTCTTGACACACTCTGAGTCTGTCTTTTTTTTTTTAGCAATTACGGTAGATAAACAATGTCATAGTTTACATTACCAGCTATAGACCAAACCACATCAAAAAGAAGAAAGAACTTTTTTCCTTTGATGAACAATGGATAAGGGAAATCGAAATGTCTTATTATCAACAATTATTGAAGCAAGAATGAATTCCATATGACAAAAATTCCAGTTTCGCCAGTGTTAAATGAACCATGGCAATTTTTCTCAGAAGTAAATTGTGCTGAAATTTCAATTTTTTCATCCAACTTTTCTGCAAAATTTGACACTCGGCCTTGTCCTCCCACACCCCTTAAATGGCATGAAATGAGAAGTCAGAGAAGACCACCTGGAATAGTTATGTCTTGTCTGTTCATTTTGGACATGGCTTTGTGGTTTTCTTACTTTTCATTCCAGATGTTTGTCATGGATGGAGGGGGAGGTCAAAAGAGTTGTTGGAATTTTTGTTCAACATGAGTGCATTGCTCAATTTCATCTCTGTAGGTCTTCATATCCGGTAGCTTTACAACACCTCCGCTCGTAAATTATTAAATCCCAATTTAAAGTATCAGATTTTAGTGGCACTTGCTGAAACGTTGACGAATTTCAAATCAAATTTGATTTCGAGCCATGTGGCCAACAGGAGGCGTTGACTATACGATTAATTGTTGTTTAATTAAGACATGTCTATAGCTTAAGGCCCCGGGTTTCTTTATGACCAAAAACAGGTTGAAAGATGGGAATAATAAAATTCAGTATTTAAAAAATAAATAATCATGATGAAAAAACAACAAAAAAATTGCAGATTTAAGCGAATTAAAAAAAAAATCATCTAAGTTATGCAACGTAAGTCGATTTGACCTGTGTCTAATTAGTAATTTTTTATGCTTTTTATTTAATTTTTGGGCTAGGAGCGGTGGGAGGGGGTATTGGGTAGATGTTGTATGTACCATTTTCCAGTTGCTGTTGTCTCAGATGTAGCCCTTGGGTATGTTTTATGCTATGTTCATAATTGTGTACAAGTTTGTCTAACATAAGTAATAAAAATTTTTTTCTTCGAGTCATAAAGTCCAAAAATGAAGTTTAAGAGGAGAGAATGAAGGGAGGTGCCCGCACAGTTGGCCAAGTTCAAAATTGTCCAAACGACTTTTTAAGGGAAATAAAAGGGAACTGTTGCAAATGATGATGATTTTTTTTTTATTCTTTCTTTCTTCACAGGTTTGTGGTTAGATGTAGAATGTGGACTTGTAGACTGTACTACAGAGTATACTGCGAGATCTAATTTGGATATCCTGTTTAATAATGTATTAAGGAGGCAGTTGGATGAAGACAAAGAAAATGAGCAGAATACTAACAAATCAAAAAACCTATTTTGAATGTTTAAAATTAACAAGGGAGAATTTTTTTTTCTTCATTGCTAAAAACATGAATGATTTAAGATGGTCTTTAAATTTCAGATTATTATAAACCACTAGCGATCATCGTGAGGTTGGAACGGGTTTATTTTGTAAGGTACTTAATATAACCAAAGGTCAAAGCTTCTCTATCTCATTATTATGATTGATATCTCCATTGCGTTCGATGGAATGCGCCAACGAGAATTTTGGGGCTGTAAAACTGAAAATTCGGTAATTAAACATCAATGAAGGTTCTGGAACTTCAATGGAAGTGTGCGTTGCATTATTTTGTTTTACTGTCGTATTGTTCCTCGGATTGAATGGCTATGGTTGTTTTCTATTGTTGTGTTTTCTCGTGTTTTGTATTGTTGCTTTTTACAACCTTCTTGGAATTGGTTGATTTTTATCTACAATGGATGTTTTATGCTGTTTTTCATTCTTCTTTAAGCTCTAAATGACACCTGATTTCTAACACCTGAATGGAGCTGTCTGAGATAAAAAAAAAATTAAGGTTATAATTTAAACGTTGTAATGTGGCCTTTAATAGCACATATAGTATTAAATTTCTATGCGAATGTTGCATTAGCAACAGCAAGTATTCTATAAATTTTAAGTGGTTTTTAATTTTCAAGAAAAAAATTGGTACATAGTTAATGTAAAACGCCAGTTTTCTGGTTAATTGGTAAGAGAAACGGTCTGCAAATAGAACTTTAATAATACTAATGTTATTTAATAAAAGCCAAAAGAAATAAACATTGTCATGAAAATAAATTGGAAGACAGAAAGAAAATAAAAAAAACGAGTGTACAAGAAAATGCCTTAAGGTTTTGTAGCAAATGTAAGAGGCAATTAAAAAGCATGCAAAATATATGAGTTTTTGGGCAAATACCTCGGAGCAGGGCAACTTTATCACTTGTGTACTAGGAGGTGTAATGGATGCATGTCTTTGAACGTCGTCAGCTGGCGGCCATTTGCCGCTCCTTGCGCAATTCATTAGTCGTAGTCGCCGCCTCTTCCATTGCCGTTGAGGCTAATTGCAGTGTGTCCTCGTGCACCTGAGGCCCGGCAAGACGACAAGGGCGGAGTCCCATAGGAGGACCAATCAATCAGGGGTTGGCAAGGGATGTCCATTGATTATTCACAGGTGATAAAAATGGCCTGCAGAAAACGGCGCATCTTGGGGAATAGTGAGATAATTTGATTATGTAACTTTTATGAATAAAGGTTTTTCCCTAACTCGATTAGAAACCAAAGTGAGGGTTTAATTGGAGGTTGAACATGGCCGGACTTTGCAGGAAAGATGTTTTGGCGTGTTGGGGATGGCACTAAAGGAGTGTGTGATGGTGATTTGTATCACTTAAAGTTTGATTTTTTTTTCCTTGTAAGGAAATGGAATGGAATTTTGAATGCTTGTTTAAATTTAAATGATATTTTTTTAACATAGCAGGTATAAAGAAAATAGAATATTAAAGATTAAAATTTAATTGAAATTCAAGTCCAGACAAAAATTAAAATAAGTTTTTTTTAATATGATTAAATTCAATATTTGATAAAAAAAATTTTTATGCTTGGAAAAATCTTTATAGTAATAAGTCTTTTCAAGATTTATCCCCAACCTCAATAACACTCCTTTTGGGTCAACAGATGAGCACTTTTCACCCACAAAACCTTTATGTCATCTGATAAGAGGGTGTTATTATACATTGGGCACAAACGAGTGACTTTGGTGTTGAATCATTTGAGTTTAGGTCATGCATGATTGATTCAACATTGATCAATACAGTACATGTTCTAGACTAAGTCTGTGTCTTGTGGGACAAAAAGGGGAACAGAAAGGAGTAAAAACAGCCCTAGGGTGAGCTAGTCTCTTGAATTATGAGGGGAGGTAAGCAGATGGTGTGTGTCTGTCCCAATTGGCATTGGTAAAGGAATTTTTTCCTCCTTGACGTCCCCCTAGGCAAATGTCTTGTTGTAATTTGCTTAACTAGAAACAAAAAGAAAATTACATCTACATCTTTTTTGGAGTGAGATTTATTTTCTTTAGAGTACACTCTATTTTTTCTTCTTTTCTTTTCTTAGTAACACTGGTAATTGTATGTTGGGGTTGGTAAGAGTTGAAAATGTTTCATCTATGAGAAAGAATTGCTTTCTTGTTTTTAATCTGAAAACTGTTTAAATTGAGGTATAAAATTTTAATGCCACATTTTTGGATGGAGAAAATAGAAAAAAAAGTTGGTTCTTTTTTCTCCCCCCATTTTCAAACAATGGGATGTTTTATATTTATATTTTTCTGGGAAGAAGAAGCTTTGATTTATTATTACCAGTCGGGAAAATTAGATTTACCCTTGAAAAAGTTGAATTTTTTTTTTCAATGCACTTTCCCTTGTTATCCTAGTTGTGGCTTCATAAATAATGTATTGTGAATTGAAGACTGCTCTTTCGAGTGAATGAGGTGACCTTGTTGATTTTTTGCTTTGTCAATCAACCAAAAGCAGCCGTCAACTTAATATTTTTATCATCCCCGTATTTAAACAACTTTATTTATTTATTTATTTAAAGTATGGTTTTATTTATTTTTAATAAAATTATAAAACTGAAAGATTTTAAGATAGAAATGTTTTTTTATGTTTTCTTTTTCTATCGCTGGGACATCTGTTTAGTTACGCATATTCAAAAAACTAATAAAATTCAAGAATTTTATAGATCTCTTTGTGCACATATCTCATTTTATTAGTCTTATTTTCAAAAATGATGATAAAGAAAAGAAGTATGAAGCGGAGGTCAAAGTTTCTTCTTCTCACACTGTCCGCCTGGCGGAGCCACTGATACAATCTTAATGGTTGCTGCATTATTCACATAATAAGTTATCTGGAAATGTCAAGTAAAAACTTCAAGATTGATCGAGTTGTTTTAAACGAAATAAAAACCAAGCAAACCTTACAAAATATCAAGTTTCTATTAGAGAAAACGGAAAACCAAAACCAAACTAGATAAAAATAAAACAACTTTAAATTTGATGTGATAATAAAAGATTACTTCAGCAATTTATAGAAACCATAAATTTAAAGTTCAAATTTACACCCACGACAAAACTGGAGATTAAAATAAAGACCCAATTTTTTTTTCTCCTTTATTTTTTGTCGATGCGTAAATTTTTTATTTCTTCACTTGTTTATTCAGCACAGATGTCATGGAAGGAGACCTCATATATTTTCTAAATCTCTTTTTCTATACCCCACCAATTTCCCCTCACACTTAATCCTCTGACCACTTGTGATGATGTGACATTCGCTCGTCCATAAAATCCATCCGAAGGATTTTAAAAACCACAAAGAAGTATTTATGCAAATGAAGTTAGAAGTGCATGAAAATGGCGCCTCTGGGTGATAGGCAGACTGATGAATTCTCATTCACTCGTCTACCCCCCACCCCTCCCTTCTCTTTCCTTCTTTTTCCCTTCTTGCTTTCCTTCCGTCTTAACTTCCTCCCAACTGCAGAAGGGGGAATAAGGGATCTTCCTCTGGTTTCTCGAAGATAAGCTGAAACGCCCTCTTCTTGTGCAGATGAGGTCGAATGCAAGAGGTAATCACTGATGGTGCCAGACGCTTGATTTTGCCTTTGCCTCCCCTCGACTCGCAGCTGCTCATATCCCTCCTTCTCCACCCCTTGTCAATCTGCAAGAAGGGGATGTGGCAGAAGGCAGCTCAATTTTGTGGTCTTAGGGTATTTCAAGGCTTTTCAGCTTTGCTGATATTGCTATGTCGATGGGGTTTTGCGGAGTCTTGTTTCTCGAGTGGTTTTAAATGGGTTACAAAAATTGTGTGTTCTAGGGTTATTGGATTTCTAGGGGTTTGTTGAATTTTGTTTATAAATTTCGTTGTTAACATTCTTATTGCTGCATCTTAAAGAGTCAGGTGCAAAATTGAGGAATTTCAGTTAAGTGGCGAACCATAAGAGGGGAAAATTCCTTGGAAAAGGAACAAAAAAGAGCAAATTGTTGATGTTGTTGCAAGTCTGTCGATGCGTGCAGATCAGGTGAAGTGATAGTGAAAATGTGGAAGCAAATTGGGCCCACAAAGTTCACGTGGTGGGCGTTTAATGAAGCACAAAGTTCAATCACCAATCATTCGCAGGTCCGATGACGAATTTTACGACTGGTTCCATTTATTTCTGATCCCCCTTCCCCATTATTTTTCATTAGGGGGTTACACACCACAATTCAATGACCCAGGTGGGCATTAAAACCAGTGACAAATGCCGACTTACGCGAGTTTACGCTCGTTTGATAAATGCGGAACGAATCTCGGTTTGAACTTTGGAGATTTGGAAAGTTCTTAAGCTTTGTATGGAGTAAAAACAGCAATGCCACAATCCCATAACACCTCTTTTCATCCTACTTCAGCCTTTATTTTTTTATAAATTATGATTATCTGTGATTTATTTTACAAACAAAAATCTAAATACGTAATATATTTTGATTTAAATCAATTGAAATAACTTAGTTATTCAAATTGCGCAATACAAAGTAAAATTACTCTCGAATTGCTCATCATACTGATTGAACCGGAATGCGCATGTTCGGCGTTTCTCAAAGATGGCGTCCGTCGGCGGATGAAATGAGTATTTTCTTAAGTAAGATAACCTCAGATGAATGAAATAAGGTCGAGATGAAGTTCCGTATAACATCCCAAACGTTTTACGTGTGATTTACAATCATAAAAACAGTTTCGTTTAAGAAAACGTGTGTCAGATCGTAGGTTTACGACAAAGGTGTGGAATTCCGGCCTTTTATTTTAATAAACTTGTTTCCTCATCTTTTATTTTACTTTACAGTATGTCAAATCCTCGTAAATTCAACCATAAAACCTTAATTAATTTATATAAGTCATAAAACTTCCTTTAAACCATTAACAGCGTTTCATATTGCATGGACACTGTATCATTGCAACCATAAAATTAAATTAAACCAGTTCAAAAAATTTTATAAGTATTACGTCTTATCAGCACTGGAATGAAATCTCGATTAATCTTTCATCTTTAAATTTTAATTTACAATAAAAAGAGCAAAAAAACCGAGAATAGTTTCAAAAATTAACTAAAACTTGATTTTATCGCAGGAAATTTGAATCGATGGTCGTCGTCGTCGTCATTTCCCCGGTCGTGTCGCTTGTGATGAAGTTTCACAGAGAAAACAGAAAGTTCACAATAACATCCTCGTTGAAGATGTAAGACTATAATACAGACGCATTAGTTTATGAGGTATAGAACTTGCACAAGTGGAATCAATGACTCCCTTGTTTTATTGACTTTTGTATTAAATGACAAACATGAATCAGTGGAAAACAAAGCAGGTGGCACGCAATGCCGGTTGATGACTACCATTACCGAGTTTCTTTTATTGACTACAATTTTCGTTATAACATCACCACGTGTAACACTAGTGATTTTTTTTTTCTATTGGAACAAAAACCAAAAATTAAATACCAAAAGATAAAATTTCTCTTATTCAGCAGTCTAGAGACAAAAAAAAATTGTTTGCAACCAGACGTTGCATCACGTGATAAAATTTTGCGTTTTGGTTATTGATTTTCATTTAACTGCCCCTCCCCTCCCCTCACCACTCCCCCCATTAAAAAAATCTTTACCAAACTATACCCCCGTGAATTTTTTGTTTATCTAATACTATATTTTTTAAAATACTAATCAAAAGACGCAGCTGATCATAACGAAAGTCATTAACTCGTAATTAATTTTTGGGAAGGGGGAAAAATTGTGAAAAAAAAACAGAATTGGTGGTTAGGTTCCAAGTTAATGACCTTTTCATAGGAGATTGGTAAGATTAAAGGTATTTTTTAAGGTTATGCTTTAAAGAGGTTAAAATATTAATGTTTGAAAGAGAGAATTTGAAGAGAGAGAAAAAAATAGCCATTGCAAATTAGGCATCCAAGAGCGGAGAAAGTGAATGCACTGCGCAAGGATGTCTTGCAAGACCGGTTTTGGAGGAGGAAGGAAGGAAGCAAGTGTCATTATATTGCACATGCACCATGGAATGTTAGTCGGGACATTGTGAATATATATAGATATAGCTCTGCCAGTTGCACTGTGGAACAAAGGTTTCACTCGGTGGTGGCGATCATAAACAAATATTTTGAAAGAAAAAAAAAATTTATTATTATTATTATTATTTTTATAAGATAATGTAAATTAAAAATGATAAAAAAAATACTCGTTGCAATACTCGTTGCAATACTCGTGGAATTACTGCAAACACTGCAGTTTGTCCTCGAGGACTCGAGCAGCGAGTGACGAAGCAAAAATCTTCGATTACAACAACTTAGTTATCAGTCT